>CAJNJA010009904.1:0-14368 GCA_905231915.1 Symbiodinium necroappetens | reverse complement strand
TTCAGGGTTCAGGGTCTAGGGTTTTAGGGTTTAGGATTCAGGGTTTAGAGTTTAGGGTTTGGGGGTCAGGGTGTAGGGTTTAGGGCTTGCCGTACTGTGGCGCATAAGCAGAAGTAGCTAGCCACAGTGCAAAGGCAGTGTATCGTCGTTTGACGATTCGCCGCTGGAGCCCAAATGTGGAGGACTCTTTTTTTCTCTGACACCCCCACGCCGCCGGAGGCGGCCAAACCACCCAAACCTATTTCTTTTTGGGTTTAGCTCTAAACTCATTCCATGGGTTTCTTCTTTACTTCAAGGCAGGGCACTGCAAGGCAGGGCAGGGCGGGTTAGGGTAATTACTTTATTAGGGACCAGCGCTGGTCCCGAGGACAACCTGCTTCCCGGTACCGGGCGAGAGGTGGGTTCTACCGTCCCCATGGCTGTGGCGAGGCGGGCATACGTATTGGACCGCTCTGGGCCGTGGAGGTCGAGGAAGCCTTGAGCTTAGGGTTCAAGGAAAAGGGCATAAGGTTTAGGATTTAGGCTTAGGGCATTTTAGGGTATTACTAGAAAAAGGCTCGAGTGCGGAATCACCATAGGGATTGCCGTTGTTTTGCGGCCCATGAAACACTTCTCTTAAGCTTGGTCGTGTGCAACGTAATGGCGTGTGGCTTTTTCGTTGCATTCAGAAAGGGCCCAGTTTCATTTGGTCAAGCTATGCACCCATGTATGTTCCAATTCGGTGAATGACCCTTTGTTGTCTTCACTCTGCCGACTTAAGATTAGGCTCTCACCCCCCCATTTAAGATTGGGGAGCGAAGCGGAACAATAAAACCTTGAAGAGAGCGCAGCGAACTGCCGCATGGCTTCATCGCGGGCGATGTGAATCCTTTTTCGTTTCTCTTTGTTGCTTTCTAACTGAATAGTCGCTCGTTCCGTACATTTACTGCAGCAAAAAGCACAAAGTGAAACCGATGAAAGGCATAGGATTAGAAGCATAATGACCCTGAGTAGGGTAGTAGACTCTGCGGGCAAGGCTACCCACATTCTAAATCCCTGAACCTGCCAAAGAGCAGAAATGAAGGCCGCAATGACTGGCGAACTTGTGGAGGCTCAGAGCCTCATTTTCATAAGGGTCTTCTGAACGGCCCTTCAGACTATATCCCTTCAAAAGGATGCTCCCTAAGCCATTCGGGTATTAAGTATTGCAGTGGCAATCAAAAAAAGTACCCTCCCTGGATTCTTGTAAGCCGAGGCAAAACCAATTCGCTGAGTCCCACGACTGTTTCAGCACCACTGAAGAACCGACAAAGGGTAACGGTGACTCCCGGTGTAATACAGGAACCTTAACAATCGCAGTACGGTTTTGGGGGGCATATAATACTAAAACTAGAATATATGAAACACTCAGGACATTGCAGTGGAAAACCATTCAGGCGCCATGTCATCTGCACTCGAAGATCTGGTAGACTGCACCCTGGGCCCTCCCCTACTCGGAGACTGCCTGGTACGTCTCTTCCACCACTAACTCCTGCTCCTCCTCAGGAAATGACAGGAACGCTTCATAGCGCCTTTAGCTAAACGCCCAATCCCGGTCACGAAGAATTACAAAAATATGGAGATGCTGGTGCTTGGTCTAAGTGCATTTCAGAGCTAAGTTAAAGAGTTCCAAGATCTGGGCGTATCCACACCCCCAATGCTACTGATCCCTGGTGTGGCAGCCTTAAGCACTTCAAAACAACTCAGGCGGAGGCTGCGCATGAAGAAAGCTGCGGATTGCTACGAGCTAGAAACCTTTGAAGGGGCCAAGGCCAAGAGCCTTCCACTACATTCCTAGGGTTTAGGGTTTAGGGTTTACTCTCTCACAACTCAAACCCTAGGGTTTAGGGTTTAGGGTTTCTCTTGGCTTTCATTCGCGTCCTTAGGAATTGTGTGTGAATCCTCGGTTTCCTGTTGGCTCGTGCCTCGGGGGAAGCCATGGGAGAGCCCCTTGAACAGTGCTTCTAGTCACCTTCGCCAAGTAGATGATGTTCATGTACTATATTCTGTTGCAGTATGCTGTAACATGCATATATAAATTACTGTAATCTACAACCGTATGACCTAAAGTGAATTTCTGTACGTTACCCTCTGATTTAAAGAAATAACTTGGCATTGGGATTCCGTTATCCCTAAGTAGATCACACAGTTGCCGAAACGAGTTGTGTCAGGACCGAGTGAGTTGGGTCCTCAACCCTCCACTCCCCCATTCAATCCGAACTCCTGCACAACAAGCAGTCATATTGATAATTAGGCCTGTGCTATGGGAGAGGCGTTGACTCATCAGGGGTCCACATTAAACCATAACCCAAAACCCTACAGGCCCTAAACCCTAAACCCTGAGCCCTAAACCCTAAAACCCTAGAAAAACCCTAAAGCCCATCCAGCAAGAGCCTTCATCAACAGTCGGCTTTCATCCCTGGAGGCCGGCCCAACTGGCACCAAGCGGGAAAGCACAGGCATGGCTGTGGCAAGCTGCGTCACGAACCCAGAACCCCTAAAACCCAAAGTCCCAAGGCCCTAAACCCTGAACCGTAAACTCAACCTCCTAAGCACTAAACCCAGCCTCGGGTACTAGCTACGAGGACCTCTTTGAATTCCTCGCGCTTGCAGAAAGTAGTCGCTCCGGCTTAGTTGTGGGTTCCTCAGAATCAGAATCCTACTGTTTCTAGGCTTTGTACTAGGCTTGCCTGATCCTCTGAAACTACAAGATCACGGGGGGAGTATGGGATCCACACATCACCCAGTTCTCCTACGAGTCATAGAGACAGCTGCCTGAGCCAAAGCATCGGGAGAAAGAATTTGGCTGAGCTTTGGGCTTTACTTACACCTTTATGCGGTAGCTACCTGCCTTAAACTACAGTTAGACTGATCCTTATACAAGGTGATATGCAGTGTGCTCCTTAAATTGAAGGGTATTGGGCTATCTGGGTGCCTTAATCCTAGACCAAACCCAGGCTAACCGCAGGTGAAACTCATCATGCCTTACTAGATGCTAAAACCTGCCTATTTGCACAATCACTCATGACATCCAGCCACTCTCAAAATCCCTAAACCACTATATCCCCAAATTCTGAATCCCAAACCCATTAATACCAAGAGCCAATAAGCCCCAAAACCCAACCTTATCAAACCGTGATAGCTCTGCAAAAGCCCTGTTGCTCTAAATCCCTCACCCGGCATAGCATGGCGTTTACAAAGGCAGGGTTTAGCTGCGACTTGGTGTTCGGTGTTCATGCCGAAAATGAATCAAGCATTTTTCCAGTCGAAATCAGGTTCCTGCAGTCAAAACTCTCAGGGTGTTCTTCGGTTTAGCCTTAGCCTTTGCCAAATAGAGGGAGATCTAAATTCCGGGGACCTCGTCCAAATGGTTCTAGAGCATGTTCTGGGACTCCATCAAGGGACGTTTTTGTGTTCATGAGGCCTCCGACAGTTGCGGGTACTTCCGCAGAGAACCCTTCTACTCGGCTACCTAGCGATGCCCCGCCTTCCAGAAACCCCCCCAGCGTGATCTCAATCTCGACGTCACCATAGAAATAATCCCAAACAGGAAAGTCAAGTTCTCTTGAGATTCCCCCACAAGACAAGTGTGGCAGCAAGGCTTGCCCAAGCGCTTCTTGAACCTGACAAGACATGTGCCCTTACTGCAACATCGAAGACCACAGACACATTTTTGCCAGGCGGTTTTGAGCCCTACAACCCTAAACCGTAATGCTTCAATTCGATGTCCGGGGATTGCAACCAGCTGCATGTGCTACGAAGGGGCCGTAGTGGCTCTTATCGTTGATGCGCCTTGGTGAGCATTTCTGTCGTGATTCTGCTGTTGCTAAGTCTTAACATCTGTTGTTACATGCTGCATGTATCATGGTCTGCTACTTTACGAAGATTTGCGGTATTCTTGTGTGCAAGTGCAGGTATTCTCATCGCTACGCTGGAAGTACTTGTTATGGGCCCTTCATGACTGTCTCATCACAACGAAATGGAGCGGTCAAGTTCGGCACTGAAACCCGAACGCCAAACACTTCAGCTTCTGCGCTGCTTCCGCGCTCTGAGCAGCTTTCCAAACATTAGGGCTCATGTGGAAGCTGATGCACAAATCTCTGTGCCTCACGCCCCCATATGCATGAATACACGAGATTGGCAAGCCAACCGATGTTCATGAAGATGCTGATCACAATGAACACTCTTGTTGGACATCATGCATCATCTGAATCGTTGCTCCTAAGAGCAGGAACCCTCAAAGATGGGTTACACTTCAGAACCCGTTGAGATTCCCTGTGACCCAGTTGCTGAGTTCCCTGGCCCCGCAGAAGCGGAACTCTCAACCAGGGTGGAAGTACAAAGGCCCAAGAAGGTTAGAGGTTCCCTGCTCGGCTGCGCAGACGCCATAACCCGAACGCTAAATCCCTGAAAACATCCTAAAACCGTATAAACCGTATCTAGAAGCACGTTCTGACAGTGTACAAACCTGCAAACGAAAGCATTAAAAAGCCTTCATGCTACCGCTCTGACGTGCCATGACGTCTGCCGCCACGGAGCTCCCTCTCCAGTTTCTCCTGCCGGACGTCTCCTGGCAACTCAAGAGAACCCGAACTAGGCACTGTTTCCCCTTCGGCCCCGCAGTCGGTGATATTTGTATACTATGGGCCCTGGAGCCTGGGGCTTGCGGTTTAGAACATGAACAAAATCTGACCTTCTCTTGCTGTTATGGCCGGCATGGCATACCTCCCCCAAACCCAATAAGCCTTCCTCGTGCTCGTAAACCGCATACAGATAAGGAGCCCTCCACCTCCAACCCGCTCTTTTTATAGGGCCACAAGACAAATTAGTATAATTGATAATCATCATCGTAATCACAGCCGAAATAGTGAGGCCCCCCTCCTTGAGTTCCCTCCCTGAGTCAAGGCAAGGCCAGGAGGACCGCCCCGCGCCGAAGCTGACCATGCCCTGAAGACATCACCTAAAGCTGCACACGACTTGCGACCGTTGCCTTTCGAAAAGCAGTCATGGGGGGGGGCTCCTTAATGCAGGTATACTGTTATACTGTGAGACCCCAAAACTCTGCTCCAACCGCCCCTCTGCGCGTTGGGGTATGGGGTGACAGGCTCAGGAAGCACTGCAAATAAAGAGATCTACAGTGCCTTCTCGTTTCATAGGGTTTAGAGGTGTAGGGGTTTTAGGGGTTTAGGGGTTTAGGGGTTTAGGGTTTCATGCTCTTCAGTGCCAGCCTCTCTTCGCTCAAAGGCTCAGAAACAACACGTGGGCGCCATAGAGAAGCCCACCGGTACCAACACCTGTGGCATCAGAGAATCAAGTGCTTCCGAACCCTGGAACTATTGCAATAATGACGATTATTACTATAATTGTTGCTAGTACTGAGTACTGATGTTGTTGCTATGAATCCCACTGCTTGACACGGCTCTGATAGTTGAGGTCAGGTGGGTGTTCCCGAAGATAGGACCCGAAATACCCACAGCCGGAAAATAGGTCCCGCACGCTTCAGCTCCAAAGGAATGGCCTCGCTTTTCAAACCTAAAAACCTAAACCCTAAACAATGCTTCGAATACGCCACTCATCTCATTTCAATCAACCTTGCGTACTGCACCCGCAACGCAGCATATCATCCGAGACTTGCTGGGTTCTGCCCCAATAGCAGGCCCAAAATGCAGGAAGCCTGCGAATCTTTAAGGCAACATTCAACAAACATTGAAAAAGGAACCTGAAGTGTCTGGCAGGGGTTGGGCTGGCTCTTGGGGTGCACTACCTGTTTATAAGTTTATACCTGATGGCAGAGAATGTGCAATGATGAAGCATCTGTTCTGAACGTAGCATGGACAACGCGCATGCACTCTGCTGAGCAGTGCGAAGCCACAGGCCTACAGGCACGGACTATTGCCCGCTCTCACATAGGCAACTTGATCGTGCTGAGAGAATTATTATACACGAACTACAACACACCGACATGGGAAGCGAAGACTCTAAGACCATGCAGAGGAATCAACAGGATCCTGGCCGGAGGGCGCATGTGCCGACCATTAAGTGCTCTCTAAGCCCTTCGCGGACGGCGGCGCCGCCCACTTTGACAAGGCTTGCTGCAAGGTCCTTTGCGCCCTGACAAGCAGCCCGGCTTTAACTTCAAATCTTGGGTGCCAGTATCTCGTGGTTGGGTTAAACGTGTACAACACAGGTTCATGTGGGTCAAGATGAGCAGTGATTGAGGTACCGCGATTGGGTAACTGAAAACACGAGCCTCCCAGTCTCCTGCTACAGCTACCGCCACTGCCACCGCCACAGCCGCCGCACATGCTTCTACACCAACCACCAACATCAACAAGAAAACAGAAACTGGAATGAGGTCTTTGCTGTGCTCACTTTTGTCCGTGCCGTTCTCTCCTGTCCACTGATATGTCAATTTCCGAAACTGCAGGACTCCGATCATAGATCATAGATACCAGGATGCTTGCGAGGGCCCCCCATAGACAAGGGGAGGCCCGATCAGTCGCAACCCTCCCCGCCGCCCACGCGAATTTTTTGGAGTGGATCATTAGAGTGAGGCCTCGGGGTATACTATCCTATAATCCTATAAGTAGACTTAAACTTAAACAGGGGGGCCATATACTATCCTATAAGTAGACAAGTAGACCTAAACTTAAACCAGGGGGGGGGGCATCATAGGCAGAGCAAGCGAAAAATTCCTCCACTGCTCACACTCCCTCACGCACCTCACGGCCAAACCTTGGGCCTGGGAGGTGCCCTTGCGCAGGCCTGGGCTCTCCGGTCTTCTGCTACTCAGAGGCTGTTGGGGTCCAGGTTGGGTGTCAGACAAGCGGGGGGCTTTAGTAAGCCTTGATACTTGGCAAAGGGGCTCCGGGGTTGTAGTATTACAATAAGGACACCTCAGGAAGAATATGTGTAACTGTTCATATTCAGGCTGCAACCCCTGCAGTTTTGCCAGCTGGTCGCCACCTTTTCTGCACAGATTTGTACACGCGACCGGCCCCTAGACACTCAACCTTGCTAAACCCCGAACTCGTAAACAAGAGACAAGGAATTTCGGTTAAAATCGGTGACCCCCACTCTAGGCTCTAGACCCGAAATGAGGCACTAACCACTTGGATCCTTAATCGAAGAACCACACATAGGATACCGAAATTTTAAAAAAATGAGCACTTAAATTAAAGAAACCCTGCTCAAAATCTTCTCAAACAACCTGATCTTAGGGGCCTTTTTCCCGATCTTTGGGGCCTCTTTCCCACCCTAAACCCTGCAGCCCTTGAGCCTCCACGTTATGACCCTTGAACCCTCAACCCTCCACCTTATGGCCCCTTGAACCCGCAAACCCTCTAAAACCCTAACCCCGCCCCCCTCCAAAAAACAAAAGACTCCTCAAAGCTCCGCTTTCAGGGGCCGGCCCAACAGCTCGTGGTCCTTGGCCACGACCTCAAAACTGCCATCGCGGTCTTGGAACTTTTCTTTGGGGGGGGTTTTCCCTCCTTGCTACAAGCCCGCAATGCAGGGTGCCACGAGTTCTTGGGGGGTTTAGGTTGAGAGTTTAGGGCTCGGGTTGGTGGGTTTTTCAGGCGAGGGGTCGGCCGGGTTTCATCCCCTTCCTTGCTTCTCTCAAAGGAGCGACCCCTGATTTTGCTGAAAGGCTCTTGTAGAAATCGTAAACCCTGTCTAACCCTGAACCCTAGCCTAACCCCCTTGGAGGTTCATGGGCAGTCAAAAGTGGGGTTCTAAGTCTCCTAATATTGGGAACTACAGTTACCCTACTTATAACCCTGCTTATAACCACCCCGACACCCTAAACCCTCTAGAACCCTCTAAGGGGACCCTACTTATAACCCCTGGCCCTAACGCAAGCCGGCCCTAACGCAAGCCTGCCTGGCGCTGGAGGTCTCCGATCAACGCCAGGTGGTCATCCTCCTGCACGCGAAGAAATCAGAGAGCCCCCGATCTGCCCCGGATTCCTCAGAGGTTCATGGGTGGGGAAAAAACCCGGGGTTATCCAAGCAGGGTTCCAAGGGTTTCTGGCGCTTTGGGCTTTGGGGGTTGCTCGGAGGTTCAGGGGTAGGGAAAAACACGGGGTTAGAAGTAGGGCAACTTTTGGCGAGAACCCCCATGATAGGGGACGTAGAGCTCCATATAGAACTACCCCTGAACCTCCAAGTAGGGGAGATGTCTGTCTTCGCCTGAAAGGCTCTATGAAGCTATTGTGCGCTTCAAAAAGATACCTCAAATCAAACTGAAAGGATCCCTCTATCCCAAGTATAGTTGGTTACGTCGAATCCCGATAGCCGATAACACCTCCGATCTGCGTCCAAAAAGTCTTCTCACTCTCTTATAACACCAGATATTGATGCCAGCATAAATACAAGGTTCTTGATGCTGATTGTACTGGAATTCTGAGACGGCCAAATTTGTACGCGGATCACTTGGTCATCGCTGCAAACTTTGGGACCATGTAACCAGGCAAGAGCAGCAATCAAGAATGACAAGCCTAAACATCACAGTGATGCTTGTGCAGCAGCATGGGCTCCGGAGCGTTCACGCCGATGTCCGGGGGAACCAGCGTTGCTGCGTGCTGAAGTGCCTCGAAGGAAGCACCCCGCCCCGAATTTGTTTGAGGGTTAGTTTGCGGGGTTGGATACAGGGGCTTCTTCAGGCAAGTGCCAGAAACATTAGAACAAGGTTCTGGGGCATTTATCATCGCCAGCATAACTATACTAGGGCGCATCAGCAGTCCCCCTCGTAGGGTTTGGGGTTTTGGGCCTAGGGTTTACGGCCACCATCTAATCTAACCGCTGTACTGTTCTCAACGCTCTGCATGCAAAATGCGATCCAAACCGCAACTTGCCTGTCAAAAATCACACATCGTTTTGCAGGCCTGGGGGCTGAGCCTTGCCCCAACCCGGCAGTCCAAGACCCTGTTTTACACAGGCATAATTAGTGCTTGCCCCCAAACACCCAAGTCAATCTTTGCTCCTCTCCCCCCAGCTTCAAACCTCATGGGTAGCTATGAATGGGGTTTGGGGCACACCACGTAGATTTCCAACTGCCAGAAAAAGATACGAAACCCTGAACCAGGCACGTTCCTGAAGGCCCATCAGAAGAATTTTCTTCCTTCCTATGCATCTACTACTGAAGCAAGTCGGCGTTCAAGAACGGCGTAGGGACCCGTCCCTTTCCCCCCCAGGCAGTTCTCTGAGCTCTAGACCGCCGCACTCGCCTGAAAAGGAAGGGTTTTGGTTCGGGAAGTCGGTGGGCCTGAGGGGTGCAAGTCTAAGCCGCAGGCTTCGCAATTTCAGACAAGGGAGATGCCGCAGGGAACGGCGCATCTTCAACTATCGTCCGGGCCAACCCCATGTTAACGGAGCCTGAGACACAGGGTCGACACCTCAAGCCTCAGGGGGACCGATAGCTCGTGCTTGCGAATGGCTGCTGCTGTTGAGGCTTAGGACTTCCGGGTTTGGGGCTCCAGGGCTTTGAGGCTAAAGAGCTGTACTAAGGTGTAGGGTCATAGGGTCAGATGTGGATATTGCTGTTGGTGCTCATGTAGAACCTGTAGAGCGGCGCTGGCTCATCTCTAAACCCAACACACACAGAGAATCGCCCAAGCCGATGGCGCGCAGAGCATTCCGCAGCTGTGCATTCTTGGCGTCCTCGCGGGGAATGCGCGCTTAAGGGCGCTTTAGCCACAAGCCTCATGCGACAGTTTTCAGCGACCCCGAACCACTTCGGAAAGCAGATGAGCACGGTTCGAAAAAGCTAAAACACTTGCAAAGCCTGCAAAAGCAAAATGAAAATGCAAATCCCAACCAACCACCAACTCTAAACCCGAAGCCTTCACACTGTTACCTGACACGCTTCCCACCCTAAGTCCTAAATCCTCAGCCTAAAAGACCCCAAACCAGCGAGTCCTAAACCTGAAACCCAAAGTCTGCTTCAAAGGCCTGCTTGGAGGTTCTATGGGCAGCTATTAGTGGGGGTTATAAGTAGGGTAACTGTAGTTATAACCCATATTACGGGACTTATAACAAACCCTATAAACTCTATAAACCCTATAAACCCTGGATTAGGGGACTTATAACCCCACTTTTAACTACCCAGGAACCTCCAAGTAGGGCAGAGTCAGAGGGCTTCGAAGGTGAAAAACCTTGACTCGAACTTTGGACCGCTGGGGTCGAACCGGCTCAAGGTTGCTCTAAGGGTTTTGGGTTTAGGGTTTAGGGGCTTAGGGGTTTAGGGGTTTAGGGGTTAAGGGTTAAGGGTTTTGGGTTTTTGGGTTTAGGGTTTCGGGTTTTGGGTTTAGGGTGTAGCTCAAGGTTGCTCTAAGGGTTACTGTGAGAATACATGGGCCATTGCAGGGATTCCTTTCAGGGTTCCTGTAAGGGCTCTTCCTAACTGCATTCCTACACAGGTTACTAAGGTTACGAAACGTGCTACTATAGTAAGACCTGCTATAAGGCCTCTATACGGTTACTAAGACAGCATGCCGGTTTCGGGCTTCGGCACACACAGACAAGGGAAGCGGATGGCGTCGGCTAGATGAGGGTTCCACCAAAGGTCCGGCGCTTTCATGCAGGCTTTCTACGCAGCTTCAAAGCTTTCATACGGGCTTTGTACTGGCTGCTCCGTGACCACATCTCCTTTTTGGCACTGGCACGTGGCATGCAGCTGTGGCTGGAACCCTACGCTCCATTCACAGTCCCAGGTGCGACCAAACGGAACTTTCCTTCGGAGTCCTACTATATGAGATACTATAAGATTTGCTACCATGGCCCAAACAAGGTTCCCTAGAAGAGCTACAGAAGATCAGGGAATTCCACTAACTCACGGAAATCAAGGCCAACTGCTAACCTTTCAACTAGTGCTATGTCTTAAGTTGCAAGAACCCCAAAAGCTTGAAGCTTGCAAAACAGAGACCAAAAGAATGAGACTTGGGTTTCGGGGGCGGGGAGCCTGCAAGGAACCCTGAGGATTAGTATTTTATAACTAGGCGGGCTCCGGCGTTAAAGACTGTTGCGGAACGAAGGCAGGAGACGTTAAACAACGTAGGATAGTGCGATCTCAGAAAGGCGTAAATGCTGGATACAGCTCAGCTGGAAGCTAAGGAGCCTCGAAAAACCATAAGCCCGTTGCAAAAACCTAGTTTTACCACCCTAGGCCGCTAGGGAATTTAGCAGGAATCCTGGAGGTCCTGCAGGTTCAGTCTTGGCTGAGCTCCTAACGGTCCTAACGCTTCAACTGTAATTCATAACTATGAGCCCCAGGCTTAAAACTTAAGCGGAAACCCTGACAGAATCCTTCTGGAAGTCCTATACAACAACAGCCATCATAACAACCCCAGGCCCCCAAGAGCTCACTGAAAGAGGAAAGTTCCGAGGTTGACGATTTCCATGGCTTCCCTGCACTCTCTGCCCAGCAACCTCCGGGAGTTGGCAACTGGGCGTAGTTAGGGGCTGATATTTACTATACGCAACGTACTCTGATATAACAAAAGGTACTATAACGTACTATAGTATACTAGAGGGGTGATTTACTGTGCTTTCATTTACGTTCGCGCTGTATTGGGCTTCAGGTGACGCCTTGTTCCTGTAGAGGTCTACGTCGGGTCACATCCAGGAAGTCTTCGCAAGTCGCACAGGTGCAGCCCTAGATGTCGCCAACAACCCCACAGGCCCTAAAGCCTACAAACCTTACGCCGCACACATCCACGATCCTGTAAATCCTAAAAAACCCACGAAACCCCCTTGGACCCTTGAAACCCTTTAAAAACCCCCTGAAACACCTGAAACCCCCTTTTTTGGACCGGGAAAGTCTCCCCATGCGTGCCTAGAGCTCCTTTCTCGGATAGGTCTCCAGACTCTGCTGCAGGAAGCTCGAGGCAGATGCTTCGTCTTCTTCAGCCTGGGCTGGTCGTGAAGAAGATGCTGCACAGACCGTAACAAGAATGTTTTCATAAAGCAACTATAACAGTGTTCTTAAGTACCAGTACATTCTGTACAAAACTTAAACTTGGGAAATATCTTCAAGACGGGACCTCGTTCTCTCCATCTTCGCTGTCGTTGTCGCCCGCCTGTCCAGCTGCAGAGCTCATACGCCCCGAAAAGCTTAAGCGTTCATTTCTACAGAGAATGGTAGTTTCCAAAAAGTGTAACGTGTACTAACTCAGCTACTAAGGAAGAACCTGTCCAACGCATCCATGAATCCCATGAACAAGCCAGAAAAAGTTGAATGCCTGGACAAATGCTCACATCAGAGTTCCCGAACATCATGGACCCAAGCACCAGCTGTCGTACCAACACTGCCCTCGCAGAGCACAAAAAAATGAAAAGGCAGCCCAAAAAAGCAAACCCAGTACGAATGATAGCCGTAGCGACAATCAAAAATAAACCAGAAGAATCATATTTAAATACGAAAACGAAACTTCACGCCAGTACTGTAAAAAGTCATGTCCTGGCCTCGCTGAACTTGTCCGTGAAGGGGAAAGGCTCCTCTTGGCATCTTCCGGGCTCTGAGGTTCGTCTCGTAGGGTGTAGGGTCCCTGGTTACTCAAGCCCTTCTCCTTTTTAAGGGTTACAGACAGCAACCCTGAAACTAGGGCCTTGAAAGGAAAGGGGTCTATACACGTGTGTGCGTGTGTATGTATGTATGTATGTATCTATCTATCTATCTATCTATCTATCTCTATATAGAAATGAGCAGACATACATACATATATCTACATATCTATATATCTAAAAACCTATATATCTATATATCTATATATCTGTATATCTATATATATATATATATGGGTTTATAATATGGGTTTCAGCACTCACACTCGGACATGCCTTGGCGAGGGGTTCTGGTACGACGATCGCGCAGGTGGCGGTAACATTAACAAACCTTTAAGGATGTCACAGCAGTTGATTCACTGCCTCAACGCACGAGCAGCTCTGTTTCTCTGCTCTCCACAATTTCAACACTCTATCTCAGACTCTTCAACCCCCGTATTTCTCCCAGCTGTGCGTGCTGGGAATTCTTGTCATGCAGGATTCATGTCACCTTTCTCGGCTTTCTCATGCAGTGAAATCGCTCCACTAACCACTCACCGAAACGGTATCCGCAACTTCACAGTATCCGTATCCAGGCTTCTATGTCAGCAAGCAAATGTGTTTGCCGGCATTGTCCGTTCCACGGAAGTTTCAATCAGTACCACACCACTTTTTTATTGTCACAAGCCAGAGATTCCTTCGGGTTCTCGCTACATGCATGTACAAAGTGGGGGTTCATCCTGAATAAACCACACATCTGTCAGCCCCAGTTGTCACTCTGTCGGCCCCAGTTGTCACTGTAGGTCGGATCCATGCACAATCACGCAGTAAATTCATCAATTCAAGCCCATCCTCCATATCGTTCAGGTCGGAGCCATGCAGAAACCGCGCAGTAAATTCATCAATTCAAGATCATCATCCACATAGCTCCAAAATAACCACATCCAGGCGCCTATGTGAGTCAGATCCATGCAGCAGAGCATCGAATTCATCAATTCAAGACCATCATCCACGTAGCTCCAAAATAAACCACATGCCAACTCCAGCGTCAGTCAGCTCCAGTTGCCAAGGTAAGTCGGCTCCATGCAAAACCACGCAGTAAATTCATCAAGCCAAGACCATCATCCACATGGCTCCAAAATACACCATCAGCCACACGACTCAACGGTTGCCCTTTCAGTGCGGTTGCCAGCACGCTTTCAGCTCCAGTTGCCAGCGCAAGTCCGATCCATGCAGAAACCTGTCATCACTGTGGTCTCTTCATGCGGCCACCCACTTGTTGCAGCAGAGGTTTGTCGCTGCCAGAGTCAATCCATGTTTGCACTCGGGGGTTAGTGGTTTCTATATCCCCAAGAGGTTAGGGCGCTAAGGTTCAGAAAGCCAGCGACCCGAACAAAAGAAACCAAGCCCCAAGTAGACTCAGTGCCGGATTCCAAGGCAGGTGGTCGGTTTCGGGGGAGGGGGGGCCCTCATCATCCCTGCATCTCATCCCTGCGTCGTCGGCGTTCTGGCGGAGCCGTTTCCATCGCCCATGTCCTCGTCTGCGCCATCGTGACCTGGTGTCCTGTTTGTGAGGAAAGGGCCTTCTTGAACTTCTGGTGCAGCTGCTGTTGCAGTTCTTCAGTCTCTGCTTGCGCCTTCTGCACTTCCTCAAGGCCGTCCTGCAATGCTTTCTCGGCCGCAAGTGCCCGCTGCTGCTCGGCCGCCAGGGCCTCCGCTTGAGCCTCTTCAGCCTCCATCTTGGCAACCAGCTCCCTGATGTTGACTTGCAGCTTTCGGATTTCCTCCCGGGCCAGCTGTGCCTCTGC
>CAJNJA010009903.1:361-14216 GCA_905231915.1 Symbiodinium necroappetens | reverse complement strand
ATTCCCTAATTAAGGAATATTGGAGTCTCTGGGAACCTGAAGCAGTAAACAAAAGGAAACAAAGGCTTCACCACTAAATCGACTACAAGCTCACGAAACAAGTGCCATGATAAATCAAAGACTGAACAAAACATAAACAGGACATCTTGTCTCGACCTAGGAGTATCGATGTACATATGCATAAACATACATGTATAGAAAGAACACAAGAAGTTCTTAAAAACGAGCCTGTACACAACTAGAAGTAAATTCCCTAAAGGCACCAATCGATAAGAAAAAAACATTGGAGGCCTGCGAGAGATCGTCGTCATTGTCGACGTTGTCATTGTCCTTGCAGGCCCCTGCACGCACGATTTAGGATTCGGGTTTAGGGTTTACCTTAAGTTCGAGGCTGTGATTAGTAAGACCGGGCTTCGATGATTGGAACAGGGCCTCGGGGGATTCTATAGTAGAGCTATTGTCAGGAAGCCTCGGTATAATATTGTGATAATTATTCCGACACTTACATTTGGATTTCAGTGTTTAGTTTAGGTTTTAAACGTAAGGGTTGCAGATGATCGGGGTTGAGGTTCATGGTTTAGGGTTCTGAGTAGAGTAGCGTATGAACACCTCAAGTCCTGAAGCGATTGAAATCTATATCTAAATCGTAGTGCAGGGGGTCGGAATAATGAGCAACAGGATGAATTCCCTTGTGCCCTGATACCCCCTATTATGGTTAGAGTACAAGACGCACCAGAATCCTGCTGTAATTGTTAAGGCCCTTCTTTTATCACGTGATTCCCCCTTATGTCATGGTTCCCTCCCGACCTTCTTGCCTCCAGTCCTACTGCTGCGATCTGTTTTTGGGATGCGTGCCATCTCATTTGGAACGAGGATGGGCCCCGAGGGCAGGCTCCACTCGTCAACTACACAAAGATCTGGAGCAATTCAGAGCTAGGCACTACAGATCCTCTGCAGCTGAGATTGTGGAGGCCGGTATACAGGCGCGTGATCTCTCACTTCGCCAGCATTTGGACATTATTCGACAATGCGAGGCGCTCTCACGATAGTTGGAAACGGCAGCGAACCCCGAAGACTCAGAGAGATTGTGGAGCTTCGTTGCGCAGCCTCCCAGCTGGGTCTTGCCCGCCCTAAACCCTAAACCCTTAACACTAAAGGCTCTCCGAGGGCATCCTGGCAAATTCCCTTTGAGTTTGCAGGATTACCTGCGATTTCGGGTTTAGAGTTTAGGGTTTAGGGCGATTGATGCCAGAGAGCTGGCAAACAGTTATTGCGAGACGATCCGTCCGCTGTTCGGGGTTCGGTGTCCGGTGGATGATTGCCCGACACTTGTAGAGATCAGCTTTGGTTTCTTCTTCGAAGGCTTGGAAGAGACTATGTTCGCTGAATTTCCGCACTGCCGCCTCGTTTCTTGCAAGTGTCCTGAGGCTGTTTTAGTGGATCTCGGAGTCATAACTTGGGTTTAGGGTTTAGGGTTTAGGTATAAATGCCACACTCTGCACCTAAATATTGCTACAGAGACTCAGAGCCTTGGGTTGAAGATTCCCTGTTCAGGGTGTAAGAGTAGGAGAAAGGGGTTTAGGATTTCAGGATTTGGGGGCTTTGGGTTCCTGAACTTGAGTTTGGGGTGTAGGGTTGCTGAGTCTGTATCATCATGGTAGGCTGTAAGGTTTGCTATACCCCCTAAACCCTAAACTCCTAAACTCCTAAACCCTAAACCCTAAACCGTGTATGCTGCGAGGCTACGCCGAGCTGCTCATGCAGGCGGTGGCTGAGCAGAGCTTGAACGTGAACATGCAGGTCATGCGTGCCTTGGAGCAAGGTCAGGGTTTAAGGTTTATTGTCTAGGGTGTAGGGAGCAAGGCGCAAAGCTTGAAATCAGGTAATTATAATTCTGGGAGTTGGATAAAACTACTCCGTAGAGTTCCCATGGTAAAGTATAGCAAACATATCAAGAAGTATTTTAAAAGATACATCAAGAAAAGTATAAAACACATTAAACCCTAAAGCCCTAAGCCCTAAACCCTAAAGTCAAAAATCCCAAGTCCCAAGTCCCAAGATCCTGGAATCGGATTCCCATGGTGAGGGGATCCTGGGGTTCTGCGGGTTCTGGACTGAACGGACCCTAAACCCTAAACCCACAGTTTAGGGTTTAGGGTTTAGGGTTTAGGCCTTAGCCCCAAAAACCCGAACCCTAAGCCCTAAACCCGAACCCTAAGCCAAGCCCTGAACCTTGATATGATAGGGGTCAGGGCTTCGGCCTCGGGGTATAGGCTGTAGGGCCCCAAAAGACCAGACAGGCACAAGTCGTCGTAGTCCTGGGGGGTCATGGTTGTACCCCTCGCCGTCGCCGTCGCCGGCTTTTCTCTTAAACCCTAAACCCTAAACTGTACCCTTATAAAGAAACCCTTATAGATCCGTTTAAGGAACCCTAAACCCAAAGCCCCTGAACCCTAAACCTTCAAGTGTTCTCGGGACTTGGGATTTCGTGCTTAGTTGACTCATGTAATGTTGATGCCCTAAGACTTGGGGGGGGGTGCAAAAGTTAAGACCCCGAACTACTGAAGTCAGCCCTCAACCCTACCCCTCTGACCCCTAAGCCCTAAACCCCAATAACCCTGAACCCTAAAACCCTAAGCCTTAAACCCTAAGCCCCCAAGTCCTAAACCCCAAGCCCTAAGCCCTGAACCCCAAGCCCTAAGTCCTAATACCCTACACCCCAAACCCTACACCCTAAACCTTACTGTTGATGATATAAATCCTGCACTGCCTTAAGGACCCTAAACGATGGGAATTATGGTATATTTCCTTATTATGGGTAATGCAGGAATTATATCACCAACCGTAGGTCCTAAACCTAAACCCTAAGTCCGAATACCCTACACCCCAAACCCCAGGTCCTAAACCCTAGGTCCTAAACCTCAAAGGAACCCCTAACTAAAGGAAGCATTATAGAACCCCTTCTCAGCCCGGAAAGGATCCCTTTATAGGTTCTGGGTTTCGGTGTAAGGCCTTCAGGGCTACAGGGTTTGGTTTCGGGTTTGGGGCTTCGGGTTTGGGGTTCAAGGTAGGTTTAGGCTTCAGGGTTTAGGGTTTAGGTTCAGGGTTTGGGGCTTAGGGTTTGGGGTTCATGGTAGGTTTAGGCTCAAGGGTTTCGGGTTTAGGTTTAGGGTTTGGGGCTTAGGGTTTTGGGGTTGAAGGTTTAGGTTCAGGGTTCCGGGTTGAGGGGGTGACCCACGACATGTCCCAAATGCCCCGAACCGCCACCCAAACCTCCAAGAAATATCCCATGCCTCTAAACATTTAGTGTTTAGGTTTAGGGTTTAGGGTTCAGGGCCTGGGGTTTAGGGTCTAGGGTTTAGGGTTAACCCACGAAAAACCCTCACCCCTCGCCCTAACCCCAAAAATCCCTTCTCCCACCCACAACAACACTGGCCCATTCTGAGGCGTGCTCCGGTTGGCGCGCATCATTCGCCTCATGAGGCAAGTTGCTTAGGGTTTAGGGGTTAGGGGTTAGGGTTTAGGGTTTAGGGGAGATCAGACCATGTTTCAATAAGTTTGAGGGATTAGGCTTAAGGGTGTACTCTATGAGCCGATCCTCAACACTGAAACCGAAGCCTTTAGCCGCATTGGCGGTTCTTACGGCTGCTTCTGAGCTCGGCGGCGTTAACGTGCGAGTTTCAGGCTGCTCTCAGCGTGTAGTATTTGTGTCGAAATGGGAATATTACCTGCGTACAGTCCCCATAGATTTTATGTAACGTACCCCCCAAACCCCAGTCTAAGTACTACTGCCCCTATCTGTGTTGGGCTTGCCGGCCTCATAGAGTCCATAGGCATGTCGGTTCCGCATCGTGCTGCTAGGAGCAGTCGTCGTCGGGTTTAGGGTTTGGGGTCTGTTGTATTAGGCTCAGGTTGAGGGAGCCCTTCAACCCCTAAACTCTAAACCCTAAACCCAAACCCTACCGAGTCGCCTACGAGGCTTCTGAAGAAGGTCCGTGCATTTCGAGAGCTTTTCAAGCTGGTGACAATGATGTCGCCACTCGGAGAGGGTTTAGGGTTTAGGGTTTAGGGTTTAGGGTTTGGGTTTAGCGTGTAGGGTGTAGGGTTTAGGGTTTGGGGTACAGGGTTAAGGGTGTAGGGTTTAGGGTTTAGGGTTAAGGGTGTAGGGTGTAGGGTTTAGGGTGTAGGGTTTAGGGTACAGGGTTTAGGGTTTAGGGTCTAGGGGTTTGGGGTACAGGGTTTAGGGGAGAGGGCGCTCCGTCAAGCACGACTCCCCCCATGCCTCATAACCCTACACCCTAAACCCTACACCCTAAACCCTAAACCCTAAACCCTAATCCCTTGTCAGGCTTTAGGGTACTAGGTTCAGCGCTCCGAATGCCACGGGGCGACCTCGAACCCGTCAGTTTGGAAGATCTACCGCAAGCCTGACAGAGGCATTGGGTCCGATCAGGCGGCATACTGTTGCTGATATAAATCCTGCATTACCTTAAGGACCCTAAACTATGGGCATTGTGGTATACTCCTTATTATGGGTAATGCGGATTTATATCATCAACCGTATGGCTCAGGTTGGCGGGGTTCTGATGGTGGGTTTCGCGGACCCGAGGCCCCAGGCCCTTAGTTTTGAAATTTGTTTGTTGGATTCAGAAGGGCCCTAAGGGTCCATGTGCCCAAATAGTATATACTTTGGCCCCATAGTACCTAATTTGGGACTACTTTAAGGTAGATACTACTTGGGTACTTGGACCCTAAGGCCCTAAGGGTGGTAGCCCAAGGCAAGTCCTTCCGTGGCCGCCCCAAAAGAGCAAAAGAGTCCAAACCCGCAAAGCTCTAAGTCCCAAGCCCCCAAAGCTCTAAGTCCCAAGCCTTTTTGATTCCGAGCCCTAAACCCCCAAGCCTCAGAAGCTCCTAGGCCCTAAAGCCTTCATCGTCGTCTGCACGAAAATTCCTCAGCCCCAAAAGCCCCACAAAAGAAACCCTAAACCTAGGGTTTAGGGGTTTAGGGGTTTAGGGTTTAGGGTTTAGGGTTTAGGGCCCGAAATGCTAATCAGTAGATCCCCCAGCCCTAAGCCCTGAACCTGAAGCCCTAAGCCCTGAGCCCGAAACTTGAAGCATTGCACCCCGAAGCCATCCATTCATCCTCAGCCCTCAAACAGTTTGGGGTTCAGGGTTGGTGGGGGTTGGAGTTGGGATCAAGCGTAGATTGTTTTTTTTGGGGGTGGAGTTAGCTCTCTAAATCAGCGCTGCATTCTTGAATCCCCGAAAGAGTATCCGAAACCCTACACCTTGCACCCTAAACCCTACATCCTAAACCCTGAAGCCCTAAAGCCCTAAACCCTAAACCCTAAAGCCCTAAACCCGGAACCCTAAAGTCCCAAACCCTAAACCCTAAACCCTAAACCCTAAAGCCCTAAGCCCCAAACCCTAAGCCCTAAACCCGAAAGCCCTAAGCCCTAAAGCCCTAAGCCCTAAACCCTAAAGTCCTAAAACCTAAAGCCCCAAAGCCCTAAACCCGAAAGCCCTAAGCCCAGGACTTGCTTTCTGACGCTGCTTTGGTCATTCCTGTTCTGCTCCCCGGCTTTCAGTCCCTACCAGACCTTTGCCCCAGGCCCTTGGTTTAGGGTTTAGGGTTTAGGGTTTGGGGTTTGGGGTTTAGGGTTTAGGGTTTCGGGTTTGGGATTTGGGGTTTAGGGTTTAGGGTTTAGGACGTGGTAACGTGATGGGTGCGCAGACAACCCACCCAAGTCCACCCTGAGTGGAAGCATTTTAGGGTTTAGTTCTAAAGTCTTCTAGGCATCCTAGCGGGGGCTTCGATATCACCGACGGGGGCCATCCCAGGCCCAGCCGAAGGGAAGCTGCAGGTGCTCTCCAATCGAAGACAACCAGCAGTGTGCGGGGTGTCTGTGATTTTGGTTTGTGGCAGGTGCAAGCAGAGGCACTACAAAATTCGTGTCTCGTACCCTGTGAAGAAATTCGAACTTAGGCCATGGTTCGACGGCGAAATCGCCCCATGGGTATAGCCTCGATTCCTCAAAAAGGTGTTGATCAATCTTCGCAGCATCTCAATGTCATAATATACTCGGTTCGACGCGTTCGACCATCCGTCGACAGCCGCCGTGCTCTCCAATCGACGGGTTCGACCATGCGTCGATAGCCGCCGTGCTCTCCAATGTCTGGTGTCTGTTGCTGCCTGTCGCTACTCGAGGGACCCTCCATGATGATGCCGACGTGTATATGCCTGTTGAGTTCACCACCATGCTCCACCGATGAGACTAACCTGAGGTAGCGGTGGCCGTCGCAAAAAGCATGAGGACATCGATGAGTGTACCAAGCATGTGTGACGGAGGCGATCGACCAAGACGACGATTCGGAAAAAAAACGGCGACGGAGATGCATCAAGTCACGATTTCGCGAGTTTGCGGACACGTAACAGCCCAGATGTGGTAGAGACTGGCGGCCATGAAACAGCAACTTTTTGTTTCATGCGGTCGTACCGCAGCTGGAAATGGTGCAGGCAGGAATTGTGATAGACAAGCTGCAGTGCATGGGGCCTTTATGTCAGTCTGTCCCTTTCTGGATTCGGCTTTCTATGAAGCTGTGCTGGATGGTTCTCATGTAGGCTTTCTGTAGGCTATCCTGGCGGGTGCCGGAAGAAACAGTCGGCTATCTTTGAGGCTGCACTGGCAGGAATCGTCGAAACGGGAACAACCCCGAGGTCGGCCAGCTCCAAGTCGTGAAGGCTTGGGGGGTCCAACCTTTGTCAAGAAGCGGGCCCGCTCCAAGTCGTGGCTCCAAGGCCGCCTCCAAAACGTGAAGGGTTGGGTCAAACCCTTGTCGAAAGGACGTGCCGGTGGCTTTAGGGTTTATTCTCTAGTACCACCCTGTGGGAGGCGCCCGAGGGGCCTGCAGGCATGGTGCCAGTCGCCTAGGCTCCCGCGTACGCGTTTTCCGCCGCTCGCGAAGCTCGGGCCGCTTCGGGCTCCGGGGTGGCGGTTGTCGAGTGGAACATCCAAAAACTAGATCCCTTAATATGGGGTTCCTTTAGGGCTTCTTCAAAGGGTTCTATAAGGGTTTAGGGTTTATAGGGGGGTTTGTGGGGTTTTGTTCCTACAGAAGGAAAAGGGTCCCAAGTTACGGGTTGTACTTTGCCGGAAGTTTGGGTGGTTGTGGGAGACCGAGGTTGTCGGGTTAAGTGGCTCCAGTACTCAGGTCAAGGTTCCATAGGATTTAGGGCTCAGGAACTACGGTGTAGGGCTTGGGGATTTTAGTTTGTGGGGATTAGGATTTAGGGGTTAGGGTTTAAGCTCCATGGAGTTTGTGGAGAACGTTTGTAGGGTTTCTTGTCGTTTTATTATATGTTGCATAAGGTTTCAATTCCTTTAGAGGGTTCCTCGAATTTTTTCACGGTCTTCTATGGTGTGATGGGGTTTGTTGGGATTTACATGAAGTTACGGGGCTCTGTCATATGTACAGGTCAGGATTTCGGGCTTCCTGATGTGTCCAGCATAGTTCTCCGAGGGGAATTGAGGAATGATGTCAACTAGTGCTTCATAAAACGCACCGGTGTGCGTCCGTGTGTGGTGTGGGTGGCTGGCTGGCTGCCTGGCTGTCTGGCTGGTGGGTGGGTGGGTGGGTGGGTGGGTTTCAATGTTGCAGATCCGTTTGTGTCCATGTAACATGTCTGATATGACGCAGTGGTGTTGCATGTTTCCTTTATCTAGTCTACGAACCCCAAATCAATCTTCTATGCTTTATGGCCCCCTCATCATCCATGAGATCAGGTTTCCTCGTCATGACCGGCTGGGCCATGCTGATGGTGGCATCTCGGCCGTGACAGATAGTTGCGCCCAATCCAAAACAGCATACACATCATACGAACATCATGAGCAAGGCTAACACTCATTGGTTAATCTCGCTGGGTCACGCTGGTCGTAATCAAGGGATGCCCTGAACCGAATTACTAACTATAGACCCCAAGCACTAAACCGTGAACCTTAACACTAAACCCCAAGCCCTAAACACCAAACCCTAAAAGCTGAACGCTGAACCCCAAAAGCTAAGCTCTAAACCGCAAATAGTTCTATATCCGTGTTATTTATTGCCGTCCGACGGCCCTGGCGTGCCACCTCCGAAGTCGGATAAGGGCTTAGGTTTAGGAGTTTAGTGCTTAGGGTCGAGGGGTTCAGGGCTTAGGGTTTACTGTAGGGATTAGGGTTTAGAGCTTTGGGGTAACCCTGAACGGAGCCCCTTAAAGGAACCCAAAGAAATTTGATCCCAAAGGAGCCCTCAAAAGGAGCCCCTACAGGAACCCTGAAAGGAGCTCCTGGAGGAACCCTGAAACCCTTATGCTAGCCACTCTGCCAAGGAGTACGTTCACCCTCTGGTGACTCAGATGACGCAGAACGGTGCCTTCGACGAATGACACCCGGCTCAAGCTCATGGGGTTCAGGGTTTTAGGGTTTAGGGATTTAGGGTTTAAGGCTCGGGGTTAAGGCTCAGGGGTTTAGGGGTTTAGTAGGTGTCAGGGTTTAGGGTTTAGGGGTTAGAGTTTAGGGTTTAGGGGTTAGGGCTCACGGGGTTTAGGGGTTTAGGGTATAGCAGGGCTTGAAACTCTAGGCAACAGCTTCCAAGTAGCTCTCAGCGTGTAGTAGTGCTTCTTAATCTCAGTATCTGGGTAGGTAGCCTTGAGCATCTTCATGTTTGGCTTGATTTGTACCCAGCCCCCCGAAAGGATCCAAAAAGTAGATCCCTTAAGGGGGTTCCAATAAAGGGCCTTTAGCAATCCAGAGTCCCAAATTAGGGGCCCTACTTTCTAGATCCTTCCGGGGGTCTGGGTAGGGAGCTTTCCTACACCGACACCCTGCTCCCCACTCTTTCGGTTCACGATGTGTCAACATGCCTTGGCCAAGAGACATAATTTTCGGATCACTTCCGAAAGTAGGTGCGACTGACAAATTCTTGGATTACCTTGTGTACCCCGAAGCGCGCAAAAATCATGAATTCACTTTTTCTTTGTAATGCAGGATGTTGTCCATCGGATGTAGCAAAGGTAAGCTCGGCGTCTGCAGAATGACCAAGCTCATGGGTAGTTGTACGTAGATTTTCGGATTTTAAGGCTTTGCAATCTCGGATTCTAGGGATCAGGGTGCTAGGAACTGTTAGGATTTGGCTTTAGGCTCTAACCCAAAGCCCCAAACCCGGTGCCCTAAGCCCTCAAGCCCTAGACCCTAAACCCCAAGCTCCAAAAACCCTAAAACCCGAAACCCTAAAGCTCTACAGCCCGAAACCTTAAACCCTAAAGCCTTAAAGCCCTAAGCCCTGAAGCCCTACGCCCTAAAGCCCGACAGCCCTCTAATCCCAATAGCCGTGGAGACCCAGTTTGTCCGAGGTGGTGACCAGTGTCTACGGTCTACATCCTCTGTCATGGATGCCAACTTGCTCCCGGAACTTCTCGTTAGAGGTTTAGTGTTTAGGGTTTTCTTTTTTTTTGGGTTTTTGGGGGGTCCGAAAGGGTCTAAAGGGTCTTGTGGGTGTCAAATCCAAGACTCAAAGCATCAGGTTTGGGTTTGTGGGTTCGAAGCTGTCATACGGTTGATGATATAAATCCTGCATCACCCATATAAGGAATAGACCGTAATTCCGATAGTGTAGGGTCCTTAACATAATGCAGGATTTATATCATCAACCGTATTGTTCGACAGGTGTACCTATTTGTTGAAGTTTGCCGTAGATGCAGATTCACAGCCGCTGTGGCCCAAAGAATTCTGCGCAATCGCAGCACCTGCTGGTGGTGCGGGCAGTCTGCTGCAAAGGAATTGACTGAAGTTTGAACCGTGCAAGGCCGAAGTATGAATCTTCAGTCCCAGACCTCGTTTGAACATCGCCTGAGTTGACACTAGAAGTCCACATCATTGCTGTGTTACACCCTGCATCCTACGCTCTGTTGCCGTGCGAAGGACCTTTTCGAAAACGCCACAATAAACCCTAAACCCTAAACCCCTAAACCCTAAACCCTAAACCCTAAACCCTAAACCCTAAACCCCTAAACCCTAAACCACCTTACTGACACAGAAGCCTTACCCCGAGGCTTCTCTTCAAGACGGCGGCTCTCCCAAACTTCAGTTTTGGGGGGTTTCTAGGGCTGTAGGGTGTACCTAGACCCTAAACCCTAAACCCTATAAGCCCTATAAACCCTATAAACCCTATAAACCCTATAAACCCTAAACGGGGTGTAAAGAATTGGGGGCTCAGGGTGTAAAGGTTCGTGGTCGAGGTCGTCTGGGTGGAAGGGTTCGGCCGTGGGGCTTGAAGTGTTTGGGGTTCAGGGTTTAGGGTTCAGGGTTTAGGGTTTAGCGTTTAGGGTTTAGTGGTTTAAGGGTTTAAGGGTTTAGTGGTTTTAGGGTTTAGGGTTTAGTGGTTTAAGGGTTTAAGGGTTTAGTGGTCTAAGGGTTTAGGGTTTATGGTTTAGGGTTTAGGGGTTTAGGGTTTAGGGTTCAGGGTTTCGGTTGTAGGCTGTACGGCTTAGTGCTCAGAGGGCTTGTGGTTCGGAATTCAGTGTATGCTGCAGGGTTTTGCGTTCCAGGCCTTGTTAAGTTACAGGGTTCACGTTCAAGGCTTCAAGGGCTCATCGGATTTATCGTCCAAACGGTTGAACACGCTCGGGGTTGAAGCATAAGTTAGGTTCATGTTTCAGAGCATGTGGGTTAAGGGTCGGAAGGTTTGAGGGAGTAATCGTTGACTTGTATTTCGGGCTGGTCATGATGAGTTTGTGGCTATTCCATGGTTTTCACGGGTGTTGGACTCTCTTGGTTACGCCAGGAGTTTACAGGTTCGGCTTATCATCTACACTCCTCTTGTGAATCAGGCTCTCGCATTAGTCTGAGTTCCAAACCTCGGACAAGGCCTCGCAGTTTATATCCAGATCAAGTACCAGGGGTTTTGGGCGATATTTCGAAGAACATCCCAAAGCTCTTCTTCCCCCCTCCAAGTAGGCAGACACGGTGTGCTTTGCAACTATTATTCTGGTTCTTGTGGTTATTGGCAGTGGGTTTGCGACTGTGGCAACGATGTTGTTTCTGAAGTTGATGATGATATTGATGACGATGATGATGATGATGGCGATGATGATGGTGATGTTCGTTGAAGGTGGATGAAGATCAGGATACATAGGATATCATTGCAACTCTGGTGGTAACAAGATGCTCGGGCATCCTATCCTCACTATTGGGCTTCTGCCTACTTGCAGGATCATGGATGGATTTCAAGTAAGTAGGCCCAGTCGGTTTTTACCAGGATTGCAAGAGCCCTTGCTGGGGTTGCTTCTTCCCCCTAAACCCTAAACCCAAAGCCATCAACTCAATCTTCACATGGGGGTTTCCGAAAATAGGGGACCCTAATATAGTACCCTAAATAGTAGGCTCCTTAGTATAAGGACCCCCAAAATAAGGTAACCCAAGTGTCCGAAACTCCCATATCAAGCCCTTGGTTCTGAACCGGTAGAACTTCTAACCATACCGAAGTCCCAGGCCCAAAGGCAATGGTTTGGGGGCCTTGAAGGAGTTAGGACTTGGCGTTTTGAGTTCGGGGCTACAGGGTTTCAGGATTTTTACGGTCGCGAGTCCAGGGATGTAGGGCTTGGGGTGTCGGGGTTTCACCGCATGCAAAACCCAAGGTGGTCGCCGGGGATAGCTGGGGTGAGATCGCCGTGCCTGTGATCCAGTTGCATCCTGACACTTGGCCCGTAAACATCGATGTTGGAACAGAAAAGGGAGATATTCGGCCTGGTCCCTGTAGCCTAAACCCGAAAGCCTAAACCCTAAACCCCAAAAACGTTCCTGCTGTGGAAAAAGGTCCGGTTAAAACAAAAAACCAAAGTTCTAATCCCTAAACTCTACAGCCTAATCAGCGCTCGCACTTCGAGGCTTCTAGCCTAGAGGCAGCTGAGGAATGTGATGCTTGGGTCCTCTAGTCTAGAGCTTCCCGAAAAAAAATCTACATAAGTTGGGTCCTAAAGCTGTGACCACAGAGAAAAAACTTCGTTCTAGACAGCAGCTTCTGTAATAAACCGGAGTAGCCCTACACCTTGAACCCCAAAGCCAGTGCTAAGCCCGGGGCCGTTTTCAGTGGGCTAGGGTTTGGGAGGTTTGATTCTGGTCCTGCTGGCCCCTAAACTCTAAACCCTAAAACCGTAAACCGTAAACCCTTAACCCGAAAACCTTAGCCCTTAACCCGAAACCCTAAACCATTAACCCTAAACCCATAAAGCAACCATGAGCCTTCACGGAGCCGACATCCTGACCCCGATTAGGGCGGAGGGTTCCGGGGTTTAGGGATCCTAGACATGCAACCCAACGCCAAAATTTGGTAATACTGTTGATGATTTAAATCCTGCATTACCTTAAGGACCCTAAACTATGGTTTATGGAAAGTTTATGGTATATTCCTTATTATGGATAATGCAGGATTTATACCATCAGCCGTAGTACTTGTATCTTCTTATAATGCGAAGCTTATCATAGTAGAATATCCAACCCCCCAAAAAGCCCGATTCTACTCAGCATGCTTCGAATGCTGGCGACCCCGCAGTCAGAAGACGAAACCTGACGCTCACAAGACTGCGCTTTGGCAATATAGCTGCATCTCCGAGTATGTCTCATCGTGAAGACACCATATAAAGCCATGAAGCAAGCCCGAACTAGTCCATTTGTGCAGGCATCCGTTTTCGGGAAGCCTTGAGACAGTTTTGCTGTGGGTCTTGGGATCACGGGGTTGGAGAGTGGTGGGGCGGGTTCGGATGCAGCTTCTGTTGACGAAGGGCGTCGCGCAAAGTCCGAGGCCACGTATCCACAGGGCTCGGAACATCGGGAGACACATCTTCGAGTAGATGCCAGAACTCATATAGTTACCCTTGTTGCTCTGTTAAGGAAACCTCCATCGCGACACTTGTAGTACCGCTTAGTAGAAGCCCTAGAAGCGTTCATGGATGTTCTTGGAGCCTCTCTACGACCTCTTTTCATCTGTACCCATAGGCCCCAAAGTAGTTCCTTTTTGGGATTACCTTATAGGGTTCTAAATTTAAACAGGAACTACCTGGGGGCCTATGGGTAAACCCTATAAATGCTAAAAAGGAAACAGCGATCATCTTCGTGGGCTCCTCGCTGACCCTAGTCTTCGGTGTGCTGAACCTCATCGTGGCTGTGCGACCTGGACGAGTTTAGGGTTTAGGGCTTAGGGTTTAGTTGATGATATAAATCCTGCATTACCTTCAGGACCCTAAACTATGGGAATTATAGTATATTCCTTATTCTGGGTAATGCAGGATGTATACCATCAACCGTACGTTGATCTTAATGGGTCTCATGGGATTTAGGGTATTGTGGGGTCGTGTAGGAGGTATTATAGGCCATTACGGGTTTTTGTAAAGGTACTCTGCATCTTAAGCCCCATACACCTTTAAGCCTTTAAGGTTAGAAAATCTGTCCCTTGATTCCCCCTGTTCTGAAGCAATCCCTACACGCCAAACCCCAAGCTCCATCCCAGTCCTATCTTAACCTCAAACCCTAACCCTCCCACTTTAAACCCCTCACGCGACAAAGTCAAACTAAACCAGAATCAAAATTACAAGATTTTCAATTCTTAAACGGAACCAAACAAACGGTTATTAGCACCTTATAAAAGCTCATGACAGCCTTAAACTAAACCCTGTAAACCCAAGCGCCTATAACCACCACCAAGAACGCGAAACTACGAAGCCCCCTAAGCCCTAAACGCTTAAACCTAAACGCTCAGGTTCTAAACCCTTTGGACCCTAAGCCCTAAAGACAACATGCACCAACCCTAAACCCCTAAACCC
>CAJNJA010009902.1:0-12177 GCA_905231915.1 Symbiodinium necroappetens | reverse complement strand
AACCCTAAACCCTAAAGGGTTGGGGTCTGACGGGGTGTAGGGTTAACTTAGGCGTACTAATCAATCTGACAGTTCTGCCTGGTTGTCCACTTCACAGGCTCACCAGCTTGAGGTAGTAGTGGATCTGAGGGCTCATAGGGTTTAGGGTCCAGGACTTTTCGGGTGGACGGGCTCAGGAAATCTGGGGATCCAACTAAGAGCGCAGCCAACAAGTTTAGGCTGCACGACATGCAGCCCTAAACCCCAAAGCCTAAACCCCTAAACCCTAAATCCTAGAAGCCTGGAGAGCTCTGAACCCGAAAGCACCGAATCGGCCCGGCCCGAAGCCCCCTTGTACAGCCCTTGTACTGTAGCACTTAACCCTGTCAAATTTTGAAAAAACCATCAAGAACAAAGCACTTCTCCTGCCGTTCTTCGGCCAACTGGCGATGCTGTGCAGCCTGGCACAGTTTGCTGGGGTTTGGGCTCCGTGGTTCGGAGGTCAGGGAGATTCGGTTTACAGCGTGGGGCTTGTGGATAAGGGCTTTACAGTGTTTACAGGGTTAATAGCTTTTTGCACAAGGTGTCTGGCGGCTTCGGCTGTTGGGATTAGGGGGATGGGGTTTAACGATGGCCAGTACGATTATTTGAGGGTTGGGGGTTTGTGGGGTTCTGAGATACGAAGATCTACAGCGCTAACGCCTCAGAATCACGGAACTACTTTCTAACTTTCTTGTAGCTCGGCGGTACTTTGGCCTTGTTGCGCCGTCCGGGCCCTAAACCCTCAAAAAATAGACTTTACAGAGGTACCAGCACCTCTGTAAGGCTCCCTAAGGCTAAAAAAAGTACCTTTAGGTTCCTCTATAGTTAGGTACTTTTATGTAAAGCCTCTGTATATACGATATGGAGCCTTTTTGGGACTAGTTACAATCGAAGCTGAGAATTATCCCCAATGCCACCTAGTCAGGCGCAGAGAGACCTCCAAGGGACTCAAGGGGAAGAGATTTTGCAGAAAGAATCACCATAATATCTCATGTAGCTCTTGCTGGACCTATACACTGAGAGTCGCCCTAAACCTCGGATTGGGGTGTTAATATGCTGCAACCGTGATAGGAAACTGGGCATACTGTCGATGTTGCGAAAAGACCCAGAAAGGCATATCTCATTCGTTAAGACCCCAATGCTCGGCAAACATGTGAACCCTGTAAAGACTCTCATGTCCCACCGTAACAAAGCCCTGTCGCCCTATCGCCCCTAGCTAAATCAGCAAGAAGGCTTCCTCCCTGGACAGCTCCGTAACCTCTTCTTCTTGTTGCGCAAGCCAACGCTGCTGCGCTTCCTCTCCGCAAGGCAGGGTTCTGAAAATCCTAGACTCCAACTTGTTAAGTCAAGCCTTCCAACATGGATCATAGCCGTTTAAGCTCAACCCGAAACCCTAAAAACCCTAAAACATAGCCCTGAACTTCACCCCCGACAGCCGACTCTAAAAGGTTAGAGAGCTTAAGCTTTAGAGTTTGGGGTGTCGGATAGAGGGGTGGAGGGTTTGAGCTTCAGAGGTAGGGGGTTAGATGAGTTTATGGTTGAGGGCTTAAGGCTTTTATGCTGCAAAAAGCTAAACCGGAGCCCTGAGCTCTGAAACCTTAAATCCCGAAACAACTGAAAGCCTTCCGATGACGCCTTTCCGAAATTTGCCTGTGCGGGCCCTTCATATAGCTGGTTTGAGCCGGGGGTTTTTAGATTTGGGGATGTTTAGTCGTCGCCTCACACCCCACACCCGAAGCGTACTATGGCTTTGGCCCTAAACCCTAAACCCTAGCCGCCCTAACCCGCTTAGCCCATGCAACTGCATGAACAACCTTCACTTAGAAACCACTTGTCGAAAAGTTTTGGCGTTCCGCCCAAGAGCAGGAGGATGACTCTTGGGTAGTTCTCTAAAATGTAGGGGTCCCTTTTTGAGGTCCTTTGTTGTAAGGGTGCCGTACTATATTGGGGACCTAAACGGGGACCCAAACTTAGAGAACTACCCAAACTTGAAGATCCCCAACCTCCAGAAACTCTAAAGCCCTGGGTCTCCGAGCGCATTGGGGGGCTTATAGGGCTTATAGGGTTTTAGGGTCTATAGGGTTTATAGGGTTTACAGGGTTTATAGGCTCTGTCGGTACTTCGGCTTCGGGGAGGTCATGGTGCAAAACGTCAGGATATTCAGCGACTTTCCGCTGCAGAAGCGACTTGATCCTAACAACAACAATACTAGTAGGCCATAACAACAACAAGAAAAATAATAATAGAATAAAAATACCTTATCATGAATAGTAATAAGTTAGTACTAACAATAAAATGAAAGTAAGTGATGCAATACTAACCATAATAATCATCTTCCTCAACACCAAAATACTAATAATAATATTAATAATACAAATAAGAAGAAGAAGAAAAATAATAATCATCATCATCATAGTCGCAATAATAACGGCAATAACAAACCCAAAACTACCAATAATAACAATAATACTAAAGTGATAATACTTAGAACAATAGTACTTATCACAAATCCCACAACAGTGACGAATTATCAAAAATAAACACGAACACAACAATCACAATACGCGCTTCTGACACCCTCGCACACCCTCTGCTTTTTTGCGTGAGACATAGCATGAGGCGCGTGTGTCAGAAGTTTCGTGTGCAGCCTGACACCTGGGGTTTAAGGTTTCGGAGTATCGGGCTTAGTAGGGGTTTAGGGTTTAAGGTTTGTACGGTGTAGGTTCCTGGATACTCCTTACTCAAAGCTTTGCTTCCGTAAGCCCCTAAACCCGCAAAGCTGCAGAACCAGTGCAGGGGCCCTATAGGAACTCGAAAGCGTTACAGGAACCCCGTTGAGACGCTCAGCGGCAGCACGATTTCTCGCCCTTCTTGCTGAAGCGATACTGGGCTCTACCCACTTTGAGGCATTAATATAGGGGCCTCAGTAACTAAAGTACACTACCTCTTGATAGGAGCCCTAAATAAGCAACAGTATTGGTATTCAGGCCCCTGCATTCAGCATGCAGCTGGCGTCATTCCCAGAGAACCCACTATACCTTAATGAAGGAATATACCTTATATTATAGGGGCCTTAATATTATGGTTTAAGGTATGTTCCTTAATTAAGGGGGTGTTGGGTTCTCTGGGTTGCTAGGACTCCGGGTCGGCATCCAGAATACTCTTCAGTTTAGAATCCTCATGCTCCTCAATCAGGTGGCTGCAGCTTTGTGCAGCAAGTATACACCAGCTGACTGCGGAAAGGCTGCCCTGTCGAAGCCACTGCTCTGCCGAAAGATGTTTGGGCATGTTTGCATATGGAAACTGCATTCGGAGTACCTGCTCCATCAAGACTGGGTATCGCCCGATGTAGTCGTTGATGATGGCACGCTCGTGACGCCAGAATCCCACGGATGTAAGCGTGAATCCCGCCCAAGCTCCCCACATGAAGGGGATCAGCGGCCCGATTGAGAATACGACACTCATCTGCCCGCACACGAGTCCAAACGTAACTGCTCCGAATGTCGTGTATGCCATGAAACGACCCACAAACTTGGCACGAGCAGGGACAGAAATGCCCGATGCGGCAACAAGCTCGGACACTTCCACCATTGCGAAGGCTGGGCGGAGGCACCGCAAATGAGCCGCTTTGTGCACTAATGGTCGCAGCATGTCGGGAGCAAGCATCGCGCTTAAACTTCGGAAGCTGGCTCTTAGAGTGCTCGTGGCCCTGCAGGAAAAACCTGTGACTAAACAGCCTGCAACTAAAGATCCGGAACAGATTTTGGATGCTAACACAAGGACATCTGACTGTTTGTGCTACTCTTCCTGCTACTGGAACTCACGACGCACTGATTTTGGCATGATGCAATGATGGCATGTCGATGATAATTATGGGGATGAGCAAGACTTCCATGATGATGCTCATGCTGGTGATAGTTATGATGGTGATGGTGATGGAGAGCAGATGAAGATGTTAATGGCGGTGGTGATGTCAATATGACAGTCGTCATGACGATGATAACGATCACTATGTTGTTGCTAAGGGGATGGGCGCATATGTAGATTTAACGACTTTTCCACACAGGGAACAGAACCATGACTACATTGAAATCATTGTCCAAATATTCGTAGGCCGGGCATTCCCAACTACAAGCACCCTGACAACACTCCAAGTCTTGTTGCTTTTGGAGCCTTAAAGCTAAACCCTAAACCCTAAATCCCTAAATCCCTAAACCCCAAAACACGACCAGCCGAAGCATGTTGCCTAAATGTCCCCCCCAGTGCCTCCTGCTCGCGTAGCTGGGCCTCCTCCGCTTGCTGCCGGGCATCCTCCTCGAGAGGGACCCGGCGTTGAGGCTTCACTACAGGGGCCTCAAGAGACTAGAATAGGGTTTGGGGAGGGGGGGGGGGAGAGATTAGGGTTTCGGGCTTATAAGGTTTAGGGGCCTCAAGACTAGAATAGGGTTCGGGGGGGTAGATTACAGCAGGAATACCACAAGGAACCGAAAGCAGTCATACTCGCAACTCTGTGTAATTACTCTGGCTTCTATCTTCTTCTTACGGCTTAAGGCTTCGGGGCTTTGAGGGTCTTCGAGATATATGAAGGCTCAAGGGAAGAGTCTGGACTCTAAGGTTTAGGGTTTCAGGGTTTAGTGTTACAATAGGGTTTCAGGGTTTAGGATTTAGGATTTCGGGATTTCAGGGTTTAAGGTTTAGGGTTTAGGGTTTAGGTTTTTTTGGGGTTTAGGGTTTAGGGTGTCAGGGTTTCAGGGATAAGGGTTTAGGCTTTCAGGGTTTCAGGGTTTAGAGTTTAGGGTTTTGGGTCTAGGGTTACTTTGCGGTCACAGTAAGATCTCAGGTTTAGTGAACCCCTTTGAAGTGCAGCCTTCGCGACGGCCTAAAAACGAATTTAGGTTACCTGGTGCTTTTGTCAGGGGAGACGGGAGCAATGCTTAGAAACGAAGATCCTGTCTGACCCTACTTACCCTAAACCCCAAACCCAAGCCTGGACTCCCGACAACACCCGCCATACTGCTGTAAGTCCATCCGTCGGTATGTATGCATATAAAGCTACATCTTACGTACAAATCCGACCCTAAACCCTAAACTCTAAACCCCTAAACCCTATACCCTAAAGCCTAAACCCTAAACCCCTAAACCCTCATCCAGCCCCGGCGAAGATCGCAAAGTCTAAATCCGAAACCCCTTAAACTCTACACTTAAACCCTTCAAAGTTCAATCCCGGTAACCCTGAACCTCGACCCTGAACCCCCGGAAATACCCTGCAACCCAATACCATAAGACAGACTGAAGCACATCTTGCCGCTTTCTAGTGGGATTTTCCTCCTTAGGGCATTCAGAAGCTGTACGGACTGGGTTTAAGGTACAACGTCTTGGCGAAGGAACCCCAGCCGTCGCCTGCCGCAGCCAGGCTTCTTGTGCCTCCTACCAGATCCATCCTAAACCCTTATAAACCCTAAAATGCTTGGCGCTTGGGCTTCAGAGTATTGGGCTTTAAGGGTTTCGGGTTGCAAGGCCTCAGGATTTTTGGCTGTAGGGGTGGGGTTGGGGCCTTACGGGGTTTAGTGCATGAAAGTTAGAGGGTGTAGGTTTTCGGGCTAAGGATTCATTGCAGATTCTGCTTCCGAAGTCGAGGCTGTAAGCTTCCGACCCTGAGTCTATAAGTACCTGACAAACAAAACGGGAAGAGGAGCAGAACATGCACCAACTAGGGTTTAGGGTTTCGGGTTTAGGGTTACCTTTTGCTGCTAGTGCCACAGCTCTTTTTCTGCTTGTCCCGTCGCATAAACTATGGTCAGGATTCGTTGCACGAGCCAGTACAATCTGAAAAGGCAAACCATGTTCAAAAGTCTCTAGCAAGTAGAACCCTAGCCCTTTTCACATGAAAGCTCAACAGGTTTAGGGTTTAGGGTTGGATCCACATTCATGACAATTCTGGCTTCAACGTTTGGGGTCTATCGGATCTCGTGCTGAAGGTGACTACAGGGGCCTTAACATCCGAAAGAGCGTCTTCGAGGGCTCCGCAAGGGACCTCCAGGGATCTATAACGGTTCTATAGAGTACCTGGGCATGGAAGTCAAATATACCAAAAGTAATTGAATGTATACGAGGGAACCCCTACTTTCAGGTTCATGGGTGGTTATAGATGGGGTTATAAGTACGGTAACTGTAGTTATAACCCATATTAAGGGCCCTACTTATAACTACCCATGAACCTCCAAGTAGGCAACAGTATTAAATCATGAGGTGTTGGGGCCCCTGGCCCAGACAGTAGAATTGTCTTCGCAGCAAACCTCGAAGCCCAGACACCATTGCAACTCCGAAAGCACGATCGAAGCCATAGGCCTTAAAGGAACCTTTACAGGAACCCTTTAAGCAACTCTTGTGCAGGAACCCTTACAGGAACCCTAAACCTTAAACCCTAAACCCTCCTAAACCCCAAACCCTAAACCCGACACCCCATACCAAAAGAGTCGGGTGGAACCGCGGTGGGGCCCACACTTCAAACAGTGTACAGCATGAGTGCTCAGGGCTTTGGGCGTACTAACCCCCTAGTCCATAATTTCTAATGTATGAAGCTAAAGCCCCAAACCGTAAACCGTGTGCAAACCGTACACACGAAACGCTACACCCACCTCTCTAAACTACCCTTAAACCTAAACCCTAAGCCCTACACCCCCCCTCCCTAAACCCTAAACACGAAACCCTAAACCCTGAACCCTAAACCCCTTAAAACCCCATACCCTAAAACCCTAAAGCATATAACCCCCAAAACCCTAAAACCCTAAACCCTGAACCCTAAAACCCTTAAAACCCCATACCCTAACCCTACAGCCCTAAACCCTAAACCCTACACCCTAAACCCTAAACCCGAAACCCTATACCCCAAACCCTGAACCCTAAACCCTGAACCCCAAGCCCGAAACCCTAGTACACCCCGCCTCCTGCTCTTCCGGGGAGAGTTCATCGAAGCGGGGGATCCCGGCCGAAAAAGCCGGCCCAAGACCCTGTTTGGATTTTAAATTTGTTGGGGTCGGGTGTTAGGGCTTTGGGGTTTACAGGTTTGTTGTTGTTGTTTTTTTTAAGGGGTTTGGAGTTTGGCTTTAGGGCTTTCGGGCTTGAGGGTTTGAGGGTTTTGGGGCTCGGGTTCGGGGTTCACAGAGACTCCACTATCTTTCAACACGCGAAGGCTCCGTCGCAGCAAGGATCCTTTACTTCAGAGTTTGGCAATGGACCCTTGCTAGAAGCTTGCAAGGTCTTCTCAAGTCTCCGCACCCCAAGATCGAATGTAGGGGCTTGGATAATGAAAAGAGGAGTTTGGCGGGGGCGGAATGGGGGGTATCTTATAGTTTAGTTATAACCCAAGGGCTCCAAGTATGCAAATGGTACCTACTTTGGGGCCTAAAGTCTATAAATAGGACCTACTTTGGGCTATTTGGAGCCACAGGGATAACGGAGCAGCTGACCGAGACCTCTGGACCACAAGGCTTGGTTGAGGGCTCCGCCTAGGCCTCCCAACTACCCTATGCAGGACCAGGCAGGGCTACCAAAACCCAAACCCCCAAACCCCTAAACCCTAAACCCTAAACCCTAAACCCTAAACCCTAAACCCCAACCCTAAACCCCAAACCCTAAAACCCTAAACCCTCATAAGGGCTCTATTGAAAGGGGTCTTGGTCGGGCCCCACGGTCGAAATCATTGAGAAAAGAAACAGCTTGAGATCTGCTCCGAAGCCTTCGATGGCTTCGTGAAGGGAAAGCCATGGTAGGGCTTAGGACTTCATAGGGTTTGGCATCTCTATAGGCAACATTACACCACAGAGGCTATAAACGTAGTATACATGTATTTATTTATTCATTTGATTAATCTATTTTTTACAAACTGCTTGGGAATGGGATTGTCGTCCAAGAGCGATAGATCACACCACAACACCAGCAACAGCAATCCTGAAAGCCGCAAGAACTCTAAACCCTGAACTCCCAAATCCTCGAGCCCTAAACCCTAAACACTTAAAGCGGAAAAAAAAGCCCAAACAACATTCACCCCCCACAGGCCTGGCTCGAAGTTTTCCAGGTCTCTGTGAGCTGTTGTAGCTCCTGCATACTGGAAGCGGTAGACGAACGAGCTGTATGATACGATTTAGGGTGGCTTGAGAGCTTTTGTGGCTTTTTGGGTTTAGGCCATCGTGTAGGAATGACGATGTGTCTCCACTGGTCTCTTCGATACTGAACAGCATCCAGGCTTGAGTGCTTCAGGCTGAAGCAATGTCTTCCATTGAAGATGCCGAAACCCCAAGCCCCAGAAACCCTAAACCCCCAAAAATAGTAGCCCAAAGCCCTGAACCCCAAAATGCTAAACTCCAGAAATCCTAAACTCCAAAGCAGTGGATAAGTTGCAGATTCGGTGTAGACGTCACAAACCTTAAAATGCGAGACAACCGGAGCCTAATCACTGGGGGGCTTGGTGAATAAGTCTCTGCGGCGTTTATAGGTTTCTGTAATATGGGGGTTTCCGAAAATAGGGGACCCTAATATAGTACCCTACATAGTAAGATCCTTATTTTTAGGACCCCAAAATAAGGTACCCTATTTTTCGGAAAGACCCATATCTATATAAAGGGAGCCTTTGAAGGACTGGGGAATCCTTTGAAAAGTCTAGGGAATTTAGTCAGTAAGGCTATAGCTGGGGCTATTCCAGGGCGAAAGTACCTTACAGCCTTACAACCCTATACTTACTAAGGCCCATCTCTATAACCTTCAACCCTGTCTACCCTAAATCACGAACCCTCAGCACGAAGTAGCTGCTTTCAAGGGGTGCCTCGTTTCTTTGTTGACGGATCTAGAGGGTTTGAGGGTTTAAGGTGGCTTAGTCAGAAAGGCTACAATGGCCATAACTTCCAATTCAGCACCTTTGTGGTTACTTTGGGCAACGCATAGGTGCTATCAGCTACTCTCCCCGACGAAGCAAAAGTCGCAGACCCTCCGACCCGTCAGCGAAAGCGCAGATGGGAACGCAGGGAGGCCTTTACTCCCAAACCTACATCCCAAACTCGTCATGCGGAGCTGCCCTAAACCCTAAACCCTAAACCCTAAAGCTGCCTGATGTTGAGAGGCCAGCGTCGAGATCTCCTGCGCAAGCGAGTCGCTGTAGGTTTGGGGATTCAGGGAACCCTGAATAGCCCAAAGGGTCCAAAGTACCAGTATTATGGGTTTAGGGTTTAGGGGTTCAGGGTTTAGGGCTTGAGGGGTTGGGTGTATTTTGTAGCATACTTCAGCTTAATACCCAAAGGGTCCAAGTACCTATATAGTAGAACGTAGGGTTTCCATATTAGGAATTACTATTATGATTTGGGAAAGTATCCCCTATAACAGTACCTAGGACCCTTTGGGTAGTTCAGGCATGAACGAAGCACCCATGCACCATTGATTATCCTCGTGACACAAAACTCACAGAAGCACATCACTTCAAAAAGCAACGAAACTGCCCCTGCCATCAACAAACTGTAACCAAAAAACTATGTCCCTGAAGTGCCTGTCCAACCCCACGGCTACAACCCGAAAGGCGCCACCCTAAACCCTAAAGCCCCTAAAGTTCAAGGGCTCCGACCTTAATCCAAGGTAGATGCAGGATTAAGGTCTAAAGGGAGTTTAGGGTGAGGGCTTTTGGGCAACACAAGCAGAATGCCCCATGCCAGCGCATGCCCAAATCTGTTGAAACCCCAATCTCTAAGCCCCAAACCCCAAATCCTTCCACAAAGCCCGGCTTAACCACCCAAACAACCCGAAAGCCCAGACCCAGCCAAACCCACCTTCAACCCTAAGCCCCAAGCCCCGAACACCAAAAGGCCCATATTCTAAACCCCCACACCCCAAACAGGAAATCCCTGCCAGATCGAAGGGGGCCGGAATTGCCTCCCCAATGCAACTTGGGGAGGAGCTTCTGGCCTGGCCCCCCCATCTGGAGACTCGCTCGTCCATTAGGGTTTAGGGTTTTAGGGTTTTAGGGTACAATTAGGGTCCAGGGAATAGGATTAGGCTTTAGGGTTTAGGGTTTAGGGTTGAAGGTTTAGAGGGTTGAAGGTTTAGGGCCTTCCACCACTGCCAGCACCAGAGTCGTGCTCCAAGCACGTCATGGAGGGCTGTCGGCTGAACCGGTGAGGTTTATACTTGCCATACAATGACACAATGACAAGCCCCATACCCTAACAAAAACCCTGAAGCGCCAAAGCCCCAAACGCCCAAGCCAAGTAAACTTCGGATCCTCGAGCACATCGAAGCGCTCTTCTATGATACAGACCTCCACCTGGACTTTTGACTGCAGGGCTTAGGGCTTGCAGGGCTTAGGTGCTTTCAGGGTTAGGACGGTTTAGGGCGACCTAAGCCCCCCCCACCCCAACTACCCCCTGCAAATTTTAGCCCAAACTACCCATAGGCCCCCAAGTAGCTCCTTTTTATGGTTTATATCTAGAACCGTATAAGGTACTCCCAAAAAGGAACTACTTAGGGTCCCTAACATATAGTTGGTTCAACCAAAAAACGAACTACAATGGATACTATAGGGAAAGCCTGAACCATAAACCCTAAGCCGCAAACGAATCTGCATCTAAGTTGTTGGAGCACCAGAATAGCAGAGCGACCGACGGCGTAGGATGTGGTGGAGGTTTTAGGCTGTGATTTGGTGTAGCTAGAGTCTCTTCGTCGTTCACGGGTTAGGGGAAGGAGGTCATTTCAAACGGGGGTTCTGCAATTGCTGTCCTCACAATTATGATGGCACTGTTTGGGGGGTCAGCTTCGTGTTTCCTTTCCGTCAACGCTGTATTTTTGTGTCCTGAGTCATCGAGAACGAAGTCCAAGAAACCACGTGTTCCTGTCAATATAGGAGCCTATAGAACTACCTACAATATTCCTTAGGGTTCCTTATTGTCCTTATACGAATACATTCCCACAACCCCTATTCTACTGATACCGGCCTCTACAATAGAAGTACTGGAGTTGTACTTGTCCAGGGATATCTGTTCAATCCTCATGGGGAAGTATGGTCAAGTATGGGCTTCAGTCAGGCCAAGAAAAGGGTAGGTTTAGGGTTTAGGGTTTAGGATTTAGGGCATAGTCATTTGTTGTGACATGCTATATTCGTACTACTTACAACAACAGGAGGAGCAGCAGCACAGCAATGAGGAAGAAGGCGGAGAGTATACGCATGCGGCAATACTCACTGCAAGTGCAAGAAAAGCAGGTGAAGTGACTCTGGCATTAAAGTTTTTAACCATTACGACCTTAACGGTATAGAATGTGCGGCAGCTACTACTAACAATGGCAATTACCTGGTCCAGCGATCTGAGCGGAAATATGCGCTACATTCATGCAGGCTCTGCTTTGAAACACTAAACCCTAAACCCCTAAACCCCTAAACCCTAAATTCTAAACCCTACATATCAGTCTTTTCCCCTTGCATTCCTCGGTGGCCGGCAAGTTGCCGGCTCCGGACCTTACAGCAAAGCTGGTCCTGGTCTGGATTGCTTTTATGCTGTGACGAGTGGAAGCAATCGCTCCACCCTGATGCCACGCCAAACGTAGCCGGCCTGCACCCTTGGTATTCGGGCCTTCAATATCAAGGCTCCATAGAGTTCACGCCGTATCTGAGCGAATGAATGTCCAACAGCATTAACGGCTGGACCTCTATTCCACGAAGAAGACATCCTGTGTCTCCAGACCCAACAACGAACTGCAACTCCGACTGGCACTAGTGCTGCCCTGCCACTACGACGACCACGACCACCACCACCACCACCACCACCACCAGCACCACCAGCACCACCAGCACCACCAGCACCACCAGCATCACCAGCACCATCAGCACCACCAGCACCACCAGCACCACCAGCACCACCAGCACCACCAGCACCACCAGCACCACCACCACCACCACCACCACGACGACGACCACGACGACCACGACGACGACCACCACCACCGCCGCCGCCGCCACCAGCACCACCACCACCACCACCACCACCACGACCACGACGACGACCACGACGACCACGACGACGACCACCACCACCACCACCGCCACCACCACCACCACTACCCCCGCCACCAGCACCAGCACCAGCACCAGCACCAGCACCAGCACAGGCACCAGCACCAGCA
>CAJNJA010009901.1:2278-14516 GCA_905231915.1 Symbiodinium necroappetens | reverse complement strand
GATGTGGACCCTGAAACCCAAAACCCTAAACCCTAAAACCCTAAACCCCAAACCCTAAATCCTAAACCCTAAACCCTAAGCCCTAAACCCCTACACCCCAAACCCTAAACCCTGAATCCAAAACCCTAAACTCCTAAACCCTAAACCCAAAAACCCTAAACCCCAAATCCTAAACCCCTAAACTCCCTAAACCTAATCGCCAACCCAACACCCCAAAGAACCTGTCCCTTCATGTGAGGCCTCGGAGAAGTGCTCCATGGTAGCCAAGACCTGCAGATGCCGGTTACCCCGGTTTACGGGCTTGGGGGTTAAACGGTTTGGGGTTTAGGGTTTAGGGTTTACGGGCTTGGGGTTAAGGGTTTAGAAGTTGGGATTCCGGGTTTAGGCTGCCAATTCGGTTCTGTAGAGTTTTATATAAATTCTGTAGGGTTTAGAAGTTGGGGTTCCGGGTTTAGGCTGCCAATTACCCTAGGCTTCCAAGGACCTTTTTGCATTATAGGGCCCCAGATCCCTGAAGGACCCACTAATAAGGTCCCTGGGGAAGCCTAGGGTTAGGTTTTGTAGAGTTTCCTATAAATTTTGTAGGGTTTGATCTCCTTGCTACCCCTAAACCCTAAACCCTAAACTCTAAACTCTAAACCCTAAACCAGCGTCTTGTTCGGGGTTGAAGGTAGTGACGACACTACGGATCCGACCGAAGCCCTGCCTCCCCAAACCCTCAAACACTCACCTGGGTAGCTCCCCTTTTGGGGGCTCCTTAAAGGGATCTGTAAGGGTTTCTATAAGGGTTTCTGTCAGGGTACCATAAGGGTTCTATATGGGTAGTTCTCTAAATTAGGGTCCCTGTCCCTTTTAGGGGTCCTTTTTATAAGGGTGCCGTACTTTTTGGGGGACCCAAGACGGGAACCTAATTTAGAGAACTACCCACCTCGACACTCTTCCAGCCTATGTACCTGCACGTCTGCTTCATCGAAGCAAGGAGGGCGACTATGCACCTCCCTAAATTTTAAACGCTAAACCCTAAACCCTAAACCCTGATGGTAGAAGCCCCCTAACCATGGCTGCAAGCCTGATGCAAGATAAAGACTCGTACAACCCCTGAAGACTAAACACGAAAATCCCAAAAGCACTAAAACCTCAGAACCCTAAACCAAGACCTTAATCCCTAAACCCTAATCCCTAAACCCTAAAGCCCCAAATCCCTAAACCCGTATCCCTAAACCCTAAACCCCAAGCCCCGGAAAGCCGCCAGGAGCCTCAAAAGCCCCCAGTGGCCGCCGCTGCGCAGCCCAAAGCGCCTGCCTCGCAGCGGCCTGGGAGGAGGGTTAAGGGCTTTTAGGGTTTAGGGCTTAAGGGTTTAGGGGTTTAGGGTTTTAGGGTTTTTAGGGCAGAGGGTTTTGGGGAGCAGGGTTTAGGTTTAGGGTTTAGGGGTTTAGGGCTTTAGGGCATAAGGGTTTAGGGCTTAGGGGTAAGGATTAAGGGGCTTTGGGCAGAAGGGTTTAGGGCTTAGGGTTTAGGGGCAAGGATTATGGGCTTATAGGGTTTAGGGCTTATAGGCTTCAGGGCAGAAGGGTTTAGGGCTTAGGGCTTACTGGCAAGGATTAAGGGCTTATAGGGCTTAGGGCTTAGGGGTTTGGGGCTTAGGGTTTGGGGTTAAGGGATTAGGGTGTCAGGATTAAGGGCTTATAGGATTTAGGGCATAAGGGCTTTAGGGCTTAGGGTTTGGTGTTGAGGGATTAGGGTTTAGGGGTAAGGATTAAGGGCTTATAGGATTTAGGGCATAAGGGCTTTAGGGCTTAGGGTTTGGTGTTGAGGGATTAGGGTTTAGGGGTAAGGATTAAGGGCTTATAGGGTTTAGGGCATAAGGGTTTAGGGCTTAGGCTTGGGTTTCAGGCTTAAGGGTTTAGGGTTTGCGGGATTGGGGTTTAGTGTTAAGGAGTTTAAGGCTTAGGGTTTAGGGGTATTAAGGCCTTATAGGGTTTAGGGCATAAGGGTTTAGGGCTTTTAGCGTTAATGGGTTTCGGGTTTACGGATTTAGGGTTTAGGGGTTTAGGGCTTTAGACTTTAGGCTTTAGGGTTAAGGGGTTTAGGGCTTTGGGTTTAGGGGTAAGGATTAAGGGCTTATAGGGTTTAGGGCATAACATTAAGGGGTTTAGGGTTAAGGATTAAGGGTTTAGGGTTTGCGGGATTGGGGTGTAGGGTTTAGGGTTCAGGGTTTAGGGCAGGTTAGGGTTGAGGGGTTTAGGGTTCAAGGGTCTCGGGCTTCGGATTTCGGGTTTTCGGGGGTTTTTAGGGCTCAGGACATCAGGGGAGGTCAGGCTTGGGAAGGCTTGGAAACAACATTCTTCCGTTGGGCCTCTTTTATTTGTAGCATGAGATGCCCCTACTATAGTCTAACTGTTAAGGCCCGTACCATCAGACAAGCTGTCATGCTTGCCCTTGCCATAGCCGCACAAGATCGTTCCTGTTTTCAGGCAGGTCTCAGCAGTGCCTGCATTGAAGATGTAGATCTTGTTGCCGATCTTCACGTGCAAGCTTGTGCCTCCGGATTTGGCATTGACCATAGGCACCTCTGCGAGCACGGACCCCCGGCCCACGGACTCAATGGTGGCCACCTTAGTCGAATCTTGCAGCTTCTGGCGCTTTGCCACTGGCAAGCCTGAGCCGATAGAGACTCGTTTCTTGGGCTTATTTATGACATGACGGCTAAAAGGATGGTGGATGTGGTGCGGAATGCTTCAGCCCGGTTTAGGGTTGATGGTTTAGAGTTCCGGTAAAATGTGCGATCTGCACAGATGACAGGGCCCCCAGATGGCTCACAACGACGAGATGTGCCCCAAAAGCGACGTCAGATTGAAAAAGGAACAAGGCCCCTCTTATTCGGGTCATTTGGCCGTTAAGGTTCCAGATAGGAAGTACCCCTAAACCCTAAACGCCTAAACCCCTAAACCCTAAACCCCTAAACCCTAAACCCAATCATGCAAAGCCTCCCTGAGGCTACCGCAGTCGATGGCACCATCATAAGGCCTACACCTTCTGTCAGTGTTTTTTAGCAGCTGCACCTTCCGGAGTCCAACGATGTCCCCAAGTTGTATTCCGGCTGAGCATAGGTTGAAAGCTTCTGCTGGTGTCCTTATCAGACAGCCAAGCCGAAGCAGAACCATGAGTTGAGGCAGGAAGGAAATCGAAGCAGAATCGACAAGGACACCTATGATTTAAGGTCTAGGGCGCTACGGCTTTATAGGGTTTGGGGTTAGGGCTCTAGGGTTTAAGGTTCAAGGTGTCTGTCGACTTCGATGCTCATGGTTACGATGATATTTCCACGCGTGTAAGTTGCACAGCTAGTCTCTTAACATGCTGGGATCTACTCACAATGTCTGCCCCAGATCCTAGACCGCAAAGCTTCGAAGCCCCATAAATCCTGAAGACCAAAACCCCGAACACTACCTAGCTACCTGGACCCGGAGAGAATCTCATCGCTGAGTAGCTGATGCTTCTTTGTCATCCAGCATGTCCTTGCTGCAGCTGTGGTGTTCAGGTGTACGACTCACTGCTGTGATCTTGGGAGTGGGATGATTTGTAGAGCTCGACAGGGGTCCTCCATGGCTGTTCGATCTTTGCGGATTTTTGACAACTGTCCATGTGCCTTGCTTGTTGGTCCTCGCCCGTTATGCTTGGAGCCTCTCTATTCATAGGGGCCTCAGTCAGTACAATAGGGTTTGGGGCGACATTATCGTATCACTATACAGAGGCGGTAAGGGAATACTACTTCCAAGAATTCCGACTACAATTTATTAAGGGAAACTGCAGGTGGGGAGTTTATATAGACCTTCTATAAGGCTCCTATAACGGTAACTACCCACCTGAAAATGTCCTAGAATTTACAACGAAAACGGCTTGCAAACCCCGGGTCAAAGGTAAGGCCGTTTAGGGTTTAGGGCTGCTTTCAGGGCTGCTTGTGGTGCAGGGTTTCTTTAAGGGGGTCCTTTTGAGAGTTCCGTTTAATGGCTCCTTTGAACCGAAACCCCCAGACAACCGCCAAAGACCCGAAATTTCCTCAATGCTCCGACACCTACAGGCTTCATTGCTTTTGGGGCTTAGCGCGGCTTTAGGGTCTAGGGCTTAGCCCCACCAATAAAAAGTTAAGGGACGTAGGTCTGCTCCGGGGTTCGAATTATGCACATCATAGGGGTTTGTGGTTTAGGTCTAGGCTCCCCAGTAGCTCCTTAACAACAAGGGTACCCTTTTTTTTCCTAATATTCGGTGTGAACAAGGAGACCCCCGAATAAAAAAGGGGGCAAACGGGTAGTATGCTGGGGAACCGCGAGGCTCTAGGGGATTACGGCTTAGGGCTTTTAAGGGCTTGTAGGGACTGAGGGGCTTCCATTTGGAGGGTTGGTTTGGGGTTCAGGGTTTCGGGGTTTGTAGCCCCGAAATTAGGGGATTTGGGTTTAGGGTCTAGGGTGGCATCTAGATCATTTGATGAGGTGCAGGAGACTGGGGATTATGAGCTCTACAATCTAGAACATGCGCAAACTTTACAAAGCTAGGAATATGCACACTATCCCTTAAACTCAGGTTCTGCTTGTTGTCCGCGGAAAACTAGACTGTATACTCCCATTAAAAAACGTCAGAGCCCTCTCGAGTATGAATCATTCAGGCCACAATGTTTCATGAGGTCTGGCATGCCTGGATACTGAAAGTGATTTAGAATCATAGCCTCTTATGGGTCTTAGGCTATTGTTTACCTACCTCTTGGGGTTTCCTTGGGGGCTTCGGCTGCCAAGGAACGGCCAGCGCCCGCACCAGCGCCGGCCCCCTCAGCCCCGGCACGGTGACGGCCGATCGGAGGACCTTCTTGGGGAGGTCCGACATACTTTTTAGGGTTTAGGGTTTATAGGGTTTAGGGTCTAGTTTAGGGTTCAGGGTTTAGGGGTTTAGGGTTCAGGGTTAGGGGCTAGTTTCGGGTTCAGGGTTTAGGGACGAGTTTCGGGTTTGGGTTTAGGGCCTACTGTTGATGATATAAATCCTGCATGACCTTAAGGACCCTAAACTCTGGGAATTATGGTCTATTCTTTATTATGAGTAATCCAGGTTTTTTGTCATCAACAGTCCCGTGATCCCAGCAATTCCCTACAAGTAACACGGTGAACGGTCATAGGGCCAGAGAATATGGAAACAGGTCTGTTTATACCCCCAGAGAGACGAAGATGGCGAAATCCCAAACAACACAATCAGAAGCCAACTACAGCTCAAGGCTGTAGTTCTCGAATTCAAGGATAGGTTGGGCTTTTTGTGTCTCCCTACGATCTCTTACACTAAAATCGGCCCAAAACCACCTCCCCCCCCAACAAAAAAAAAGTAATCGGAAACATGACCTTCTGAGGCCCCCCCACACACACCTTTGAATCTGCAGCCCCAAGTCCCTCGACTCAAAAACCCTGAACCCTGAACCCCAAAACCCTGAACCCTGAACCCTTAACCCCGAACCCTGAACCCTAGACCCTGAACCCTAAACCCTAAACCCTGAACCCCAAACCATAGCCCCTAAACCCTGAACCCTAGGCCGTCTAAGCCTTCATACGTGAACCGCTCAGAACCCAACACCCCGGGAATCTCCCCCCCCCACTCAACAGTTCAGGAGCTTAGGGCTTACCGCAAGCCTGTAAAACCTATCTCTGTTAGGGCTTTTTTTGGGTCATGATTTCCTTATATGTCGTCAAAAAGGGTAGATTTCAAGGGTAGCTTTGTTAGGGTTTTTTGATATGATTTCCTTCCAAGTCCTTAGAAAGGGTAGGCTTCTAAGGAGTCAGGTAGGGAGGGCATCCTATCATGATTCCCTTATAAGTCCTTGGAAAGGCTAGACTTCTAAGGAGTTAGGTAGGGAACCCTACACCCTAAACCCCTAAACCCTTAAACCCCTAAACCCCCTTAAACCCTAAACCCCTAACCCCTAAACCCCTAAAGCCCTAAACCCCTAAAGCCCTAAACCCTAAACCCGAAACCCATCCTAGCTCAAGCATTCCGACATCGCCCGCCTGCGCCGGGAGGTTGTCGTGGGCAGCCAACTCGTCGAGGTCATCCAGCTGCCTTTTTTAAGGTTTAATAAACTTAGGATAGGGTTTAGGGTTTAGGGTTTAAGGTTTAGGGCTTAGGGTTTAGGGTCTATCCAGGGCCTCGATCATGAGACTATACTATGTGTGGGCATTGGGGCATTGGGGCTATGTTATACGGTTATAGTAGGGCACCCGAAGGAGTGCTAGATCTAGTTGTTCTTCTCTATTTTAAGGCCATGTCAGAAGCTAGTGCTTACTTGGAAGGTCTGGACTATCTTGAAGAAGTTTCCGAACCGTCCTAAACCCTAATCCCTAAACCCTAAACCCTAATAGTGGCCTGCTGGGACTGCAGCAGCACAAGACGGTCCACAAGAAGAGCAAAAACGACTCGACCTGCTGCTGCAGCGGGTCCACAGTCGTGGACTTTGATCTGGCCACACCTCCTTTCATTCCTCTTGAGGCTTCCCTTGCAGCCATAAAGCCTTTGGCGATAAGGAGTGTCAGGCTTCTCGCGCCAGTCCTCCTCAGCACCTTCCTGAGCACGCCTGTTGGCACGCTTCTCCGCAAGCTTCCGGACCTTCTCCGGCACTCCAGGAAGCACAGGGGCCGCCACAGCAGCAGCCACGGCCGAAACAGCGGAGACATTTGGTCAATAGTTACAGCGCTAAAAGCTTCAGGGCTGATGCAAAAGCCTGCCGAGATTCTACCTTCGGGCCCCTTCTTAAAATTGTGTATACTATCGCATACCCCAACCGCAAACACTCTAATTGCAAGGGTTCGATTATGTTCATTAGGAGTCTTGTAGTCCTGAGATCACCGCCACTGTTGGCGCATCCCAGCTGGCGGCTGCCCGTTTCCGGTTATCCTAGCTACATGTCTACCTAAAGTCTGCTTGTGCATGCCCCGGATCCTGCAACCAGGGCTTGGAAACGTCTGAGGATTTTGGTTGAGGGCTTGGCTTTGGGGTGGTCGTAGAAGGCTTGGTCTGTTAGGCTAGGCCTGCCTGGACTGTCAGGCTTTCTAAAACCAGCCCGCGGCTCCGGAACCAGCACAAACTCAAGTACTGAAGATAACTACCTCGCCGGGATAGCTTGTCTACATCTGCAAGTATTCAGCTGCTTCCTCACAGAAGAAAGTTGTGGGATATGATCTGCCTTACAGTACCAGGAGCCAGGTGGAAGCAGTTACAAACAAACATCGGCAAACCAGGCAAACTCCGACAAAGACTGCGAGACCTCGCCCCCCCCCCTCCCACATCATCAACAGCAACAGTTCCATGCGGTGTTAACCGGAGTGGCCATCCTGTGTCGTGCAGCAACCAATCGCACAGTCCAACTGCTTCTTGGGATGCGAAGGGACTGACAGGGAGATTGCTCTGCACTAGGGCTATCTGGGGGCTTCCCAAAAATAAGGGACCCTCATATAGTACCCTAAATAGTAGGGGCCCGTTTGCGCATTGCCGGGCCCTTTCGAGCCTAGAGCCACTCCAACTCTTAGAAGGTCCTCAGGGGGCCTATAGCCTACCCATAGGCTCCTTGGTAGTTCCTGTTTGGGGTTACCTTATAGGATTTTTAAATATGAACCATAAAAAGGAACCACTTAGGAGCCTATGCCTAAACGCGAAGCAGATAGAATCCCCAAAAGCGAATCCTCAGAAGGCCAAAGGTTAGAGGAGGCACCACGTCTCCACCACGGAAGCACAGCGGCGAAGTTGCTGTGCGGCCTTGATATGTGCTCGGGTATTGATTTGGACCCATGTAGAGCCCCACCCACATTAGACTTGGGATTGGGTGTGTATATTTTTAAACATATCAGAATCCTGGAGCAAGGCGTTAGCCCGCATGAAGCCCCCATTCAGGCCCCCTGTATCAGATTCAGTAGATATGAGGGTCTTGAAGCGGGGCATCAAGCCCAACAGATGGTGGAACTGGAGCTCTTTCAGAAGTGAGATAAACCAACGCAACCCAGTAGACCTATAGCCCAATACAGCCCGCTCACTTACAATGTCCACTCACATCAACATAAGTCGCAGCAGTTGATCGTGTCGATGCTTGCGCTTTTCGGGTATATGACTCGCAATGCACGGAACGACTGCCTCATGCTGTCGAAGCGTGCATAGGAAATTCAGTCTCAACTAGAAGCTTCGGATCAGATAGAAAACAAATCCAAGCCTTTCAGCTTCCAAAACGACCAAAGGATGGCCGGAGGCCTTTGGATTCCCGTCCAAGTGGGTCATGAGCTCACTGATCCATGTGTTTCCCCATGCTTCCACGCTTCAGCTAGAAGCAGCATTCCTTCAACTTGATTCAGGTTTCTGGGCTCCCCTTGATGAAGTCATGCAAGGTGAACCCCATAAACCCTGCCAACGCCCTTACAAAATACTCAAGTTATAATGCCCTTTTAACACCCTTATGCAGGTAGTCGCTGCCTGTAGGCCCAAACGCGAAAAATAGGACATCACCTTTGAGATAAGAAGTACTAGGAACTACAAGCACTCCATGAGTCCCAAAGCCCTTGTAAAGCCTTGCAGTCGTATTCTCAGTCTTTTATAAGACCTTATAGAAAGTCGATTAAGCCCCTTGCAGAACCCCTCAAAATACGCCATAACACCCCTTGTCAGACTTCAGCAAAACTCTGCTAAAACCCTATAAAGTCTCAAGGGTTTAAGATCCTTCTTCGGCCCCGTGGCGCGTCCGGACGCGGCCGCGGCTGCCCGAGCGAACGCGGGTTCGAGCGCCTGCCCGCATTGTCTGTTGAAGAGCCACCGTCAGAGTTTCAGTATGGTACGTTTCGGGTTGAGGTTATGCGGCCAATAAAATACCTTGGATACGAAAGAAGTTCCCAATAAGGTTTAGGCACGAAGCATGTCTGAGTGCCCGGAAACACAGGCTTGTGTCTTTGCGACCGTATCTCCATGCACCCTTAACCCTTGATCCTAAAGCCTGTAGCTGGGGATCCCAAACTGTAGACCCTACTGTTCTAGAAGTTTAAAGTTTGGGCTACACGCCACCCTAAACCCTAAACTCTAAACCTTCCTCCTCTGACGGCCAGAATAGGCTCCCCTTCTCTGGCAGGTCAGGAATGGAGCAATGCTTTGGCCAAGGGGTCGCAATGTCAGAGAGCCACCAGGGTTTAGGGTTTAGGGGTTTAGGGTTTAGGGGTTTACGGTTTTCGCAAAAGGAGTGCAGCCGCAACAAAGTGAACGACCAAAACCAAGCTTTGCCAGACTCGCAGCTCCAAGCCTAATTCCTGAATCGCCAAACCAACTCTGACACTCTGCACCCCATCCCTTGGTCACATGATGCACCGCTAAACCCTAACTTTCAATTCACCTCCACTTCCCTAAACCCTAAACCCTCCCTTACCGCAAGATCCCTAAGCCCCTTCCCTACACACCCCCAACCCTGAACCCCTAAACCCTCCCGCACCGCAACATCACTAAGCCCCTTCCCTACACCCCAAACCCTGAACTCGCATTCAAGGGACCTGCGTAGGATCCAACATCTCCGGTGGTGGCGAGGGCGATCGATCTGCAAGCTGTCAATGTGTTTATCTAGGTTTTGGCTTCGGAATCTCAGGAATCAAGCAAACCTGCAACCCCAAACCCGGATGACCCCAACGATCCAACCCAAAGACCCTAAACCCTAAACCCGACTCCCCCTAGCCCCTAAACTCTAAACCCGAATCCCCTAGCCTAAACCCCTAAACCCTAAACCCTGAACCCTAAACCCGACCCTCCGGTCCACGGACTCCATCCTCAGACCTACCCTTCACCCAACTTCCCGGCCGACCCCGCCAGCCACAAACTTCCAGGTTACAAGTGGGAGTTAGGATTAGGGTTTAAGGTTTAGGGTTTAGGGTTAGGGGGTGGGAGTTAGGATTAGGGGGACCCTTGGGGATATAGACCCTCTCAGTAAGGGGAGCCACAAATAGGGTTCAGCAGGGTCCCCTTTAAGGGGTCTCCCTAATGCTGCCTAGGTTACAAGCGCCTGGCTCTGGAGAGGAGGATGACCTTGCCAGGAGGAGGTCTGGGGTTTAGGGTCCAGGGCTTCGGGTCTGCCCCGGGGTTTAGGGTTTAGGGCTTCGGGTCTACCAGAGTTTAGGGTTCGGGTCTACCGGGGTTTAGGGTTTCGGTTTTCGGGTCTACTGGGGAATAGGCTTTACGGTTTAGGGCTTCGGGTCTACCGGGGCTTGGGTTTAGTGTTTAGAGTTTTCAAGCTTCAAGGGAGTTCAGTAAGTCTCTCTAGCGGGTCTACAGGTTTTCAGAGGCTCATACAGAGCTCCGAAACGCTTCCAAGGATTCATGTTGCACTGTATCCCCTTCTGACTTTCGTTTCTTGACTTCTTCCAACACGAAGGGCAATGTGTCCAAAAATCCTTCCTGAGTACTTAAAGAGGAGGATACATCTCAAGTATAAACCCTTGTAACCGACAGAAATCAGGACATAGAAACCTTAGCTTGCATTATGTAAGTACGAGTCATTTTTGATCTCTGCAAACCCCAGAAGCGCTAGTGAGATACTTATAGTATCTATTTAAAGTATTTAGATAATTACCTTATAATTGTTTAAAATTATTTGGTTCTAAATAATTCAAATAACTTAAATATCATGAAGACTCCCCTCAACATTAAAAAAAAAGCAAGCAACGAGTTCGGAACCCCGACTCTTATACAGCTTGACAGCCCTATTAGACTCTGTGGCACCCCTTTAAACTTCTTGGTCATCTCCAACCCTGAACTACTGATTCATTAAACCTCAAACCCAATCCTCAAACCGGAAGCCAGTAACTCTAAAACAACAAATCGTAATCCTCGTGTTTGAAAGGCCCAAAGAGCTGGAAAGAGATGGCAGGAGCAGCGCGGCCCAGAAGCGCTTCCTTCATGGTAGCTGGATACATCGGCTCGTGTGCTTCTGTTTACCCTAAACCCTAAACTTCTCTAAACAAAACCCTGAAGCCAAAACCCTAAACCCTAAACTTGCCTAAACCCTAAACCCTAAACGCAAAACTTGCCTAAACCCTAAAACCCTAAATTTTCGTCTGCTGTACTTTGTGTCCGGTTGAGGGCATTAAGGATTTGTGAGCTTCGGGGCTCAGCTCTGAAGGTTCGAAGTTCATCTGTCTGACGTTTGTTGGTTTCGTGCTTCAGGGGTTTAGGGTTTGGGGCTTTAGGGGTTTAAGGTTTGGAGGTTTAGAGATTTGAGCTTTAGGGTTTAGGGTCTAGCATTCGGATTTGGAAGTCCTGATAATGCGCAACGTCCATACCGCAGGATGCAACTCAAGGGCGGAAGCCCCTGGTTCCAGCCCTCGTCGCCTTTATAGCATCGTGTGGGTTTAGCATAGCCGAACTTTATGGAAAGTACCAGGGGGTATCTGGATAGTACTGCTAGTTATTCAGACCTCTGTCGTAGCTTTATAAGGAACGCAAGACCACCAAAAGGGAAGAAGGGCCCACTGGAAGACCTAGAATCCGAGAGCTCCTGGCCGAACCTGCAACCTCCACCAAACCTAAGCCTCAGACCCCGCCGAAGCCAAAGCTTACGCACTCCTGGACTCTACTTAGGGTTTAGGGTTCAGGGTTTACTATATAGGGCCCTAGGGGCTCTAGGTACCCTATATAGGAGGTGGGGGCCTCGAGACATGGAGCTAGGGGCCCAAATGCAGAAATTAGTACGATTTTGAGACCGGGCGCTGCGTACCGGAAACGTATGACATTCCCAGATGTTGAGGATCTTTCGTGTCACCACCTATGTCGTAATGCCGAGGCACCCATCCACGATGTGCCTGCCTTGCCAAGGAACTAGCTACGAGGAATCAAACCCCTAAACGAGACTTCTACATCCCGAACCCCAGTAGGTGTAACCTTACACAAGCTTACCCATAGGCTCCTTACTAGTTCCTTTTTGGGGTTTACCTTATAATATTCCAAATATAAGCCACAAAAAGGATCTACTTAGGAGCCTATGGGTATGGTCTGGGGCTGAATCCGAGCCCCAAGATGAAATGTAACGGACGTCAAACGCGACCCTTACGCTTCAGGGCTTGAGGATGCCGGGCTCTCGATATTCTTGGAGAAAGGAGTGCTCCCTATGGTTTACCTGCACCTACCAAAACCTACTTTGTTGCAGGGTCCCTATAAAATTCCATATTAGGGATTATAATAAGAACCTACAGAAAAGCAG
>CAJNJA010009900.1:202-14516 GCA_905231915.1 Symbiodinium necroappetens | reverse complement strand
CTGAGATCCCATGAATTGAATTATGATTTTTGAAAATAGAATCCTGCTAACGATTAAAGAGAATAATAATTATATAATTATCTTTGAAAAAAAAATAAATTTTCTAGAAATCATAAAAGGATTCCGCATAGAATATCTAATAGAATATTATCTTAAATAAAATTTGCAGATTATTTTTAATACTTTATTCATTTTTGTAAATATATCATGCAGAATTTATTAAATAATATTTATTAGAAAAATTCTCTTTTAAAGAATAATTTCGATAAAAAAATCAAATCAAAAGTCTTATAAGAATTCTTTTCCAAATAATATTTTTAATAAAATAATCAGGCCAAAATCGTCATTTTATAATTTCATTCCCCAATCGAAAATTCAAAAATCACGACGAAATAACAAAAAACCAACGAAAAATTTAAAGAAATTATATACATACCGAAAAAAATCAACATCAATAAAATTAAAGAATCATTTTCTATATGACCCAATACAATAAAAGAAATTTTAATTTTTCATATATATATCTTAAATAACTCCGACCTTCTTGCCAATTTCAAATTTCTATTATTTAATTAGACCTATATCTAAGAAATATATCATCTCTATCAATAAAATCAAATATTCAATATATCTAAAATACCAATAAAATCTTTTTTAATTTTATACATTCCAATAATTCTAAAGAATTTTTTTCCTTTCTATCGATTCCTCGAATTATTCGTAGAATATAAATGCAAATTATCTCCCCCACTAGGCCTACCCCTAGAACCTTTCGATATTCTAAAGTCTTTTGCATATTATAAAATGACCAAATCGAAGAATATAGATAATGCCAAAAATTTAGGCAAGTAAAAAATCGAAATACCCAAATTAAGCAGAAAATATAAAATTAAATCAAAATCGAAAATTCTATTGAATATAATATATCCAAGAAAAGATAACAATTCGATATTTCCCGAAATTTGTATTTTTCTATATTTAATTCAATTCTCTATCTATCGAGACCAATCAGTTCTTTCTTTCGTCGAAACCTAGATACAAATGGCCTCGCCTCATGGGCCCTCCATTCTAAAGACCCTCCGATAATAGATCATGGGGGGGGGGGGGGACCATTTATGTATATATTAATCAAATCATCCTATATCTGTATATTAATCAAGCAATCCAACCGCATATGTTGGAGATGCTATCGCTGCTAGTGTCTTGTATTATTGTTCTCGAAATCGATATTTTCTGAAAGGATCAATTAAAGTCCAAAGTAAATAGATTTCATGTTAACTCATATTTACAATTCATTATCATATCCCTTAATTTTGGCATGAAGCCCACGAAACTAAATCGATTCACCTTCTGGTTCGTAGCTTCAAGCTTCAACAAATCCCAATCAACTGCTTCAGGTTCGCTGACCTATCCTTTCAGAACCGAGACCCAAAAGCCTGTGAGGGAATGCCATGATAGCAATTAGCGGCTGGACGTGGGATCTCGTTGGCACATTTGCATGCAGAGTTGCTGCAGTTATTTAGGGTGTTTGCAGTCTTGTGCTTGCGGGCTTGGGGTTTGAGGGTGTGCGGTTTACGATCCAATCCCCTGAACTACGAGTGAAACAGACTGCTGTTCACTCAGTCTTGCTCTCGTGTTTCACCTGCAGATCATGCGCTGATCGTTCCAGGCGGTGCCGAAGCTCCCAACATCCTGAAGCCTAGTGTGCAGATGGATGGTTGAAAATATGCGGCTTTCTTGCCTGGCCGTGATGGGGAGCTCCTACCCGGACCATAAACTCCAAAACCCCCACACCCGAATCCGCATCAAGAGTCGCTCATACCTCCAAGCCCCTATAACACCCTAAATCCTGAAGGCCTCGACCCCCCAAACCCCGTAAATTCCGACCTGACCCACCCGGTCGCGGTCTCCGTAACAGGCCCGTCGAGGGCTCTGAGTTGAGGAAGGACCTCCAGGCAGCCGGGGTCGAACATGGGGCGAATTTTGGGCGGCCTCGGGTTTAGGGTTTAGGGATCGAGCCACACCAAGGGTGAGGATCGATCCAGTGAAATTGACAATGCGACCTCACCATGCGCCTCATACATGCATAGGCACCTATGCTTTAGTGCGGACATTTCTGCGAACCCTAAAAGCCCTAAACCCCAAAATCCCAAAAAGACAAACCTAAAGCCCTAAACCCTAAAGACCTGGTTCAGGGGGCATCAGTCTTGCGGGTTTTAGCCTGGCTTGGCCCGAAAAATCCTAGCGATGTCTGCAGGACTCCTGCGACCAGAGCAGCAGCCAACACCTCCTGTCCCCCTCCTCCGCACTCCGCAGTATCCAATCCCAAACCTTACACCCACTGCGGTTGGGCCTTGGCACATCATCTGTCAGCTGACCCGACCACCCAGGGGACGCGGCTGGGAAATGGCCGGTATCCTGAAACAGGCTGCAGAAGGTCTTGCCAGCAGACACTGATGGCATCTGATGGCCCATACTGTTTCTGCAGGAGCAAGGAAGGCCACTGATTTGGGGCAGTAGTAGCTTCGTTGGTGGGGCATGAGAGCGCGGCAAGTGCTCCGGGCTGTGGTGCTAGCGATTGTGATGATAATGGTGATGAGCATGAACACAATTACGGCGACTTGATGGCAACTGTTGCTGCAGATGACGGTCACACACATGCTGTTGATGATGTCGCTGGCCATTAGCATCATCATGATAGAAAAGGTGCTGTTGTATCGTTGGATGCTGATGGTGAAGACGATCGGCACGATGTGATGATGATGCTGGCAGTAACGGTGACGATGCAGGTGCTGCAGCTAAAGACGTGCTGCATGATGTGGCTGATGGTGACGGTCATGGGGCGAAGATGATGATGGTCAAAAAGCTATACGCTGCCCAACATGAGCAACATGAAGATGATGCTGACAATTACGGTAAGCATGAACCGGGCTAAGTATTGTTGTCGTTGAAGGCGAAGGTCACGGCATTCCTTGCCTGGACCTTTGCGGTACTAGTGGTGAAGATGGAATCTGCCACGATCTGCCAAGTATGACAAACCGATGATCACTTGTTCAATCGAGAGCTGCCTAATATAGGGCCTGAATATTTAGAATAGGGTTTGGGGGTATATTGTACTATATTTATATTGCGGAACCCCAAAACCCTATTCTAATTATTAAGGCGCCTACATTAGCCTGGTGGCTTTTTCAATACGGTTCAGCTGGGACTCCAAGCATGACCCGAAGGTGAAGCACTGGAATTTCCCCTGCTGCAAGACAAGCAATGAAACTGGATCAGAAGAGTTTCTACCGCAGTCTCTCCCGGAATCACGTGGTGCGAAAACCTGAAAAAACCCGAAGCCCGAAATCTCTCAAGCCGCAGAAGCCAAAAAAAACTAATCATTTTGGGACAAGAAGGGGATACTAACCATTAATATCACTAATTTCTAAGACCCCTCCGAGCTCCCCCGCCACTTTTGGCTTGGAGATATCCAGGAGCAACTCGGGGCTTCGAAAAATCCGGAGCAGCTCGTAGTAGAACCTCGAGAAATCGCATCGCTGCTAGGGCTGCTAAGGTTTAGAATTTAGGGATTAGCTCATTAGCGGGGTTTCAGGCTGTGACATTAGTTGCTGAGTTCTCAACGGCCCCAACCTTTCTAAGTTGGGTCGGGCTTCCACAAGAAACCCCGCAAGTCCCGGGTTTCTCGGCAATAAGATCGGGTCGAGAGGCATGTGGGGGTTTGTTGATGCTTCGACGCGGATCTTTATAGAATATCCGGGGCCTTGGAAAAGAGCATGGGGTTTTGGGGTATCTCCCAAACCCTAATCTCTATGTTTCAGGACCATATGTAGTACAGGGAAACTGGGTCTGAGGTTATAGCACCAGTTTGGGTCGCCATGATGAGGCTGCATGATTCAAGGTCCATCTTGGCCTTCATGCAGCTTAGGAGATAAGTGTATGATGTCAGGTTCATGGGGCGTTCCGGAACGAATCTTGCAAGAGTGCTTGCGTTTATCTTCCGGCACCTCGCTTTGGGACAAGTCTAGGTATTGCACAACTTCCAAAGCAGAATATGTGCACGCACGCACACCCTAATGCATTTTCCTGGGCCAGCACGGGAGAGGCTGAAAGCTTCGAACCTTTCGTGTTCCTTGGGCTTGCAAGAGCACGAACAGCTAAATTGGGGAACACCTTCGGCAGTTTTAGCCCGCTTCTCGTCAACAACAGGCTTCAGACAAGCTTGGGGCCGTTAAAAGAGGCGAGCCAGTCTCGTTGTTCTTCTTCCCCAAAATGCCAATAATTACTCAGGCGATGAAAAGAAAAGCGCGATCCTGCACCCAAAAGCCAAGTCCTTCAAAGCTAGGATTGCGGGGAGTCGGCTTCTGGATGCCAGCAAAGCATGTAATCGGGGGCGGGAAAAAGGAAGGCTTTGCTGTGCATTATGTAACTTCTTCTTACCATCGCCTGTAGTGTAAAGTGTTTGGGTCGCCTTGGGGCTCGGAAATCTTCTGTGCTATACAGGGTTCGAGTCGGGCAGATTTGGGTGGACGTGCCGTAGGGCCTTAGGGGGAGGTGGCCCGGGACCCCTAAACCCTAAACCCTGTGATGTGCAAAACCCGAACCAAGTGAGACCCGTAGCAACAGGCCGTGTGATGGTGTTGGCTTTGGGATCGGTTGTGGTATGATGGGCCAAGCGGCAATTCGCAGCTCAGTTGTTTGTGCAGACTACGTTTTGGACTTTCAGACTTGGTCCTTGTTAAGAATTGTCCGTACCTTTACCCGACCAGGGATCTATAGTAAATTCGTAGCTAATGTGGTTTCCTTGCTCTGATACTGAAGTTGAATGCCCCCCCCGGAGCCCTCTAGAAGACGCCAAAACCCTAAACCTTAAACCCCTAAACCCTAAAACCCTAAACCCTGAACCCTAAACCCTAAACCCTAGCCCCGCCTGTATTCCATCCTCAGGTTGCCTGTGATTCTCGAGATGTAGATGCCATTGCAAAGATCCTCCCAAGTCCAAAAAAATGGTGGAGGGTTTAGGCTTTAGGGTTTAAGGCTTTAGGGTTTAGGGTTTAGGGTGTAGGGCAAATCCTCCCAAGTTCGAAAAACGGTGTAGGGTTTAGGCTCTATAGGGTTTAAGGTCTACACGGGGGATTACGGGGCTTAGGTATTGCAGGGTTTTCGTAGGGTATGTACGTGGTATTGGGGATAGTGCGTTTGTATGTACTACAGGGTCTGGGGACGCGGCTGAGGCTTCTCTGTTGAATTGAAGCTTGTGGGGAATCATAGAAAAGCGTTCATAAAGGATGAGATTTTGGCATTTGAGGTATCTTCCAGTCTAACGGTACAGAGACTATAAGGGCGTTTTTTTTGCGAAGTGCTCAGACCCAACACCCTAAACCTCTAAACAACGGATTCAGGGCTTCCGGTAACATCCTAAAGGTCCCCTAAACCCTAAACCCTAAACCCTAAACCCTAAACGCTAAGCTATAACATCATCTCGGGCTTGGGTTTTTCGGACTCCTGGGATCCCTGAAGCCCTAAACAGTGAACTCTGAGGCCTAAACCGGCTCCGGGGTTTAGGACTCAGGGTTCTGGGCTTAGGGTTTGGGGTTTAGGGTTTAAGGCTTCAGGGGTTTAGAGGCCCCCTAAAAAACCTGTACCCTACAGTAAGCCCTAAACTGGATCCGAGGTTTAGGACTCAGGGTTTGGGGTTTAGGGTTTAGAGGTTCAGGGTTTAGATTTTGGGGTTTAGGGTTCAGGGTTTGGGGTGCAAGGTTCAGGCGGCATGGGTGGAGACTAGAAAGGGCACCTCCCTCGCGACCACAGACCAAGACCCTTGGTCCATGTTGTACGTGCCGTCTTGTCAACAAACCTAATCTCGGGGCCTCCATTAGAATAGGGCTTGGAGGTCTACTATACCAATTATGATAAGGAACCCCCAAAAGCCCTAAACTACCCTAGTTCCCAAGCAGACCGCTTACAAAAAGAGGATTTCCTTTTCCTGCTCGGCTTTAAAGGGATTCCACTGAATACAGCATTTGAACAGAGGATCGGGTTCTGCTGGGGTAACTACTGGCACCCATAACCAGCCCATGACAACGGCACCTATCGCCGCCACGGAAGTTGTGTTGGAGTTACGAAAACGATGGTTTTCTATTCTGCAGCACGACCTTCTCGCCAAACTTGTTTTTGTGTAGCCCGCATGGGCAAGTGAGGGGCCATGCACATGCATGGAAATTCGTGATACTATCGGTACTTTTCGATTCGTCCAACGAAACAGACCCAGAGCACCAACAACACCCTTTGGGCTACAATCAACATGATGACTTTGGAGTGTGCTGTCAGTTGGTGCCTTTCTTTTTGAGAGCTTAGGAAATCTGGGGACCCCATTGTATAGGGCTTGATTACAAACAGTGTTCAGACATGTTCAGACCCTTCGCATCAATCGACCCCTAAATCAGTATGCTGCAGACATTTTAAGACCTGCTATCATAAGCCCTAAGTATCTATCCCCGGGCACTACCGCCTGTAGCAGCTCCGTATCGTTCATCTCCTCGTAGATCACCCTCTTGGAGGCATCCTGGAATACGAGGCCTCGGCTCACGTTCCGGTTTCTATGTATCCCTAAACCTTAAACCTCAACCGTGTAGTAACTGCGCCTGGGCAGTTGCACGGTCAGGGCATCACAGGATAACTGCCGAAAGCCGTCGCAGCTCTTAGATCTCTTAGGACGACAAGGAAAATCCTTGCAAAGCCGTTTCCGGCAATTATTTTTCTGCGTTGTGCGGCGCACATGCTTGGGTTTCGCTAGGCGTCTGGCGAATGACCCAACGCAAACCCCCAAGCCATTTCATAGCAACTCCATATGTGTATCGAGGAGGTCGGCCCAGGCCATTTTCCCTTTTCATCGGCCACTTTCCGTACAAAATAACCTGAGCAGGCCAGCCCTGTATATGTTTGGGTGTATTGAGGGTTTGGGGTCTAGGGGAGCAAGCACAGTAGGGTAGGCTCCGCGGACGTTTTGCCCGGCCCAACAACCCAGACCCTCCAACGACCCCCATTATACCCCAAACCTCACTATGATGCAGCACCCGCAGCTGCGAATGCGAACCGGGTCGATCGGGTCGATCCCCAAGTAAGAACTGCCATGCTCGCTTGGACATCCAAGCCAAGTTCTGTCCCGGGAAGTACGTAGTTGATGCGGGAACGGAAACCCCTGAACCCTAAATGCCCCAAATAACTCAAACCCTAAACTCCTCCTCGAGTTTAGGGCCAGCTTAGGCTTTAGGATTCATGGCGCCTGACTCTCCGGTCACTTCGAGTTTAGTTTAGGGCTCTTTTTTTGGCTCTCTGCAGCTATGAATCTATGAACCTCCTGTTACCCTAACCTCCCAGGTACCTACTATATAGGGCCCTAGGGGCTCTAGTACCCTATATAGTAGGTATCTGGGGGGTTAGGGTTAGAGAAGGTATGCTTTAGCGTTTAAGGGGGCTCATGGCTGGTCCGGCTCGGGCTCCGGCTCTCTAAAATGGAGGGTTTATGGCTTGGGATTAAGGGCGCTTGGGGTCGGTTTAGGGTTTAGGGTTTAGGGGTTTAGGGCCCTTGGGGGGTGGACGGTTTGGGATTTAGGAATGACTTGGGGGATCAGGGGGTGTAGCAAGTTAGGTTATAAGTTATAAGCACCTTATTTGGGGTTACTTGTCATAGTTACCTTATTGAGAACTGTAGTTACTACAGTAAGTCCCATGATCCCTTAAGTCTAAGGCAACAAGGCACAAGGGAACTTAGGCATCACTTCGCATCCAAAGTGGCGCCCGAACCGTACCACGAGATTCCGAACTGCCGACGTTTCGGGATATGAGTACTGAACCCGGAGCCCTTAGGGTTTAGGGTTGAGGATTATGGGGTTCAGGGTTTAGGGCTTAGGGAACGAATCCCCTAAACCCTAAACCCTGAATCACACACTAGAGCTGCATAACGGTGCGTACACGGACTACTGTGAAGACATTGAGTGTCCACATGGTTGCACCTAGCCTGAAACTGAACCCCGGATTTAAGCTTAAAGGTTTAGGCTAGAGTATAAGGTTTGGGGTCGACGGTAATCAGCATTACCGCACCACCGCTGCCCCCTCTTGCACGGCGTCTTCGAACTACAGACAGCCTAAAATGTCTTCCGAGCTGCGTAGGAATCTCCCAATGGTGTACACAACACCTGCGCAGGACTTCAGGCGTCCAGGCCCTAAACCCTAAACATTCAGCTTCGATTCCAACCCCCATGCTGCAAACGGAATGATTTACTGCTGGCTCTTGCAAGGAGGCGCTCTTTCCATTTTCCACGAGGGTCCAAGGTCCGGGTCTAGGGTTTTAGGGTTTTGGGGTGTAGGGCTGGCCCAGCTGCCGGGTAGTCTTCGTTCTCAAAGCCTTCTTCACCCGAGCCAAACAGTATCCTAGTTTTGGGCTGTCAGTTTAGGGTTTAGGGCCTATAGCACCTACCAAAGCAGAAGCAGTCCTATAAGTCCAAAAAGTGCAAGGGCCCGCCACTCGACCTTGCCCTGAACCCAAATCAAGGTATCTCCTAAACCCTAAACCCAAAGTAGCTCTAGAACCTGATAAACCCTAAACCCCAAACCCTGAATCCTTCTTCAACCTTCTAAACCGAACCCTGAAACCCACAGAAATCCTAAGGCGAAAATCCCAAAAACCCTTCTAACCTGAGCCCCAAGAAGCCGTAAATCGGAAACCCTGCAAACCCTACGAACTAGCAGCCTGCAGCCCACCAAGCTCCATGCCCAATGGCTTATAGTGAAAGGAAACATTTTGGGTTTAGGGTTTAGGGTTTAGAGTTCAGGGTATATAGAGCTTCTCAGGGTATATAGAGAATTTTGGGTTTAGGGTTTAGGGTTTAGAGTTCAGGGTATATAGAGCTTCCATAAGGCTTCTATAAGGTATATAGACCTCCTATAAAGCTCCGATAACGGTAACTACTCACCTGAAAATGTCCTAGATCATAGGGTTTAGGAATTAGGTATACGGCTTAGGATCTAAGGTTTGGAGTTTAGGGTTTAGGGGGTTGGGGATGGTATTTGCAGCTCTGGGTTCTAGGGTTTAGGGTTTTAGGGTTTAGGGCTTTAGGGTTAGGGCTTAGGGTTTAGGATTCAAGGGGTCGGGGTACAGCATTTTGGGATTTTAGCACTCACAGCTGAAAAGTGTTGAGATGCAAGGCTTAGGGAAGTTTAGGGCTAAACCCCCTCTAGCCTGCCCCAGGCCCTAAGCCCCAAAAGCCCACACCCTACCCTCATCCGGCCTAGGTAGATACCCATGATGCTGTAGGAGGCACTGGAGCTCTCACTGCCGACGGGCGTTGGAGCCACCTCATGCTGCTCATTGGATCGGGGGCTCATTTAAGGGATCCTTTTGAGGGTTCCCATGAAATTTCTATATTTTGTTGGGGTCCTTTAATGTTCCTAGGATCTCGCCAGGCGGGCGCAGCTGATGTTCAACTGGAGGGTCAGGAGCGAAAGCTTGAAGGGCTTGCGACTGCGAAGCCTACAAGCCTCCTAAACCCAAAACTTTACATGCTATCTACAATATCCCTCGGGCCAAAGCTACAACCCACATGGATAATAGCTTTTTGTTTCAAGAGTTCTTGGGCTTCAATTGTAATCAGAATGACGAATATTTCCTTGAGGAGAGTCCAGAAATAGCAGGTTTTTGAATGAGGGGATCGGTTTGGATCTTCTCTGCGTACTGCATAGCATTGGGGCGTTTAATCATCAGAATATGGCTTTGTCGAGTATGCTGCAGTATCGAACGGATCTCGTAAGCTGAGATCGCTCGTGCCGGCTATGCATGCATCTATGTAGGCATGTATGCATGTGTTTCTGTATGTATGTGCATACATATCTCTATATATATATATATGTATATATATATATGTGTATGTATATATATATATATACGTTCAAACAACTCTATATATATATATAATTTGTGATTCTATATGTATCTATGCCTATACCTCTTTTCTTAGCCACTCTGTATGGGCTCATGCCAATGATAATGCGACGTATCCACGCTGCGGGCTCTACATGCTTCCCTGACCTGCAACATGGACCCCAATCCCTAAACCCCGAAACTCAACCCCGAAGCCCTATGTAAGCCCGGCTATAGGAACTGTAATTATGAGGAAAGCATACAAAGAAGCTTAAAACATGTAGGTCGCTTGCATTACGTTACATCCATCTAAGCCCTAAGTCCTTGAGCCTGCCCGCGTTGGCACTGAGTCCCCAGGGCTGGTCAGAACTGCCCAAACTGAAAGCTCCAGATCCCGGGAGCCTGCCCCACAGCAAACGACTACAAATAATCACTAGGGTTTTAGGTTGAAGTTTAGGGCATATTGTAGGGTTCGGTTTTTACAAGCACCCACCCCCTGCCTTTGCAAACTAAACTTCAATCTGAAGGCCTTAAAGCATAAACGTTAAATCGAAGCCCGAACGGAGTTCTTGGGCCTCTTGCAAAAGTGGGCGATGCCTATGCCCTACTCGGGGTGGTGCCTGAACATGGTCCCGTGGACGGCTTGCTCAGCTAGCCAGGCGACCGTGTCTGACTGAGCCACCAGGGCCGCACGCAACTGCCATCTGTGACGGGTCGAGTCGAACCCAGGCACGCTCCTTGCATAGTCATAGAGCAGGGTGCTTAGCGGCACCGACTTGGCACTCAGAGTCAATGACCACGGCATGCAGGTCGACACAGCATGCCAGCCAGCCGTGCACAACCATAAATCCTAAAAGCGCCTTGAAACCGCAAACGCTAATTCTAATTGTGTGCGCGGAATCACTTAGACTTGGTTTAAACATGAACATCGGTTGAATGAAGCCCTCAACAGCAACTTGCATCGCCTTCCTACACGGTGCCGGCTTGGAGTTTCAAGTGCGATGCTCTATGTAGGGGCCTTAATACATAGAATAGGGTTTTGGGCCAGTTTATACCATCGTTATAATAAGGAACCCCCCCAAAAACAGTGTAGGTAAATATTAAGGCCTCTATAGTACACCCCGAACCGAAATGCAAAACCCTGATTGATACGCCCTTCCCCTTTAAGGGCCTTGACATCAGGATCTCTATGCTGATAGCTATTACGGCAAGGAGACGGGGTTGTTCATCAGGGGTCTGCATGAATCCCCGCCAAACCCTAAACCCTAAACCCAAATCCCTCCTAATCCTTAAACCCTAACCCCTATTAAACCCTAACCCCTAACCCCTAAACCCTAAACCCTAACCCCTAAACCCTAACCCCTAACCCCTAAACCGTAAACCCTAAACCCTAAACCCTAATCCCCCCTGACATCTGCAATGTAGGAGTCTCTGAGAGTTCCTTCAGGAGGGTCTCACAGCCCCCGGTCTTATGAGACCCGCTTGGTATTTGTTCTTCAGGTTGTAGGGTTTGGGGTTTAGGGATTAGGTTGTAGGGTATATGTCCTATGGTCTTGCGGCCTTTTGAAGCCTATAAGATCAAAAGCCCGAGGATTGTCCCAAGGTTTAGGGTTCAGGGGCGTCAGCCCCCTGAGCCCAAACCCTAAACCCTAAACCCCTAAACCCCACCCCCTACACCCTACACCCTTAAACCCTGAACCCTTAAACTCTAAACCCTTAAACCCTAAGCCTTAACCCTAAACCCTAAACCCTAAACCAACTCAAAAGGCGCCTTTTCGCTGGCCACTTGGAAGGAGACGGGGCAGGCTTCCACTGCCTTTAGGGTTTAGGGTTTTAGGGTTTAGGGGTTTAGGGTTTAGGGGTTTAGGGTTTAGGGTTTAAGGGTTTAGGGTTTAGGGTTTTTGCAGCTTGGAGTAGTGCCTAAAGGGTTGAGGAGTCTTTCGTTTCGGTTTGGCTTGCAGATTCCTATCAGTTTGCACAATCGTGCACTAGGGTATGCTGTCATGAAACATCGAACATTATTCTCTGTGTAGATATACACCTAAAGTTATACCTACTCCCTATTGCGGCCTTTCTCATCAAGAGTATTCCTCCCGGTTCCTTACTCATTAGCGGTGCAAGACATCCCGGACATCCCCCAAACACCAGTTTCGGTACTCGGGCCCTTCTACCATGCTTCGTACCTACGAGGCCTTCAGTCAAACCTCCAGTTATGGTTCCCGGTTAAGAGCAATTTCAGTCGTCTTTTCCTTATGTTTAGGGTTATATATATATATATATCCCAAACGAAAACTTACACACCGAAACCCCAAACACACGAAGGGGCCAGTGGCAACAGAAAATCCTGCTTTGAGGGTTCAAGTCCATGCTACGATTGCTTAACGACGACAGACGACTGCTGTTCGCACTCATCTCGCCACGATCACCCCTCAACCTGAACCCTCAAACCACCTGAACCCTAAACCCCTGCACCCCCAAACCCCTCGAACCCTAAATCCTCCACCCCTACACCAACCCCCTAAAGTTCAGGAAACAAGCGATCTCAATACTGCGGGAGGACGTCGCATTCTGTATGTCGCTCTTGAACACGGTACAAACCCATTTTCCCCGTAGACTCCTCCACCAAGTCCTCCGTCCGGAACATTCAAAATAGTAGTATAATTGTATTCCGGTGGATAAATTCCTCCGCTAGCCAGGCCATGTAAAATGTACTTGTAAGTACTCCGCGTCCTCTGCAAAATGGTGTAGCCAAGTGCGACGAAACTTTACTCCTAGTGACGTATAGATCCTAAACACCCGAAGCTCAACAGTTCTTAAAAAAGGAGCCCTAGGCCTCAAGCTGTAAGGTTCTTGCAATAAGGAGCCCCCAATGTCAGGAGCACCGGATTCCAAGATTCTTCGTAGAAGAACTCCTAATTTCAGGAACCCTTGGCCGGCCCTACCCTCAGAGTAAAGCCCGCCTGCACCATGTCATGAACTCCTTCGCAGAAAAGGCCCTAAACCATCAAAGGAGTAGAGACATGTAGAGACCCAGCCGCTAAACCGTAAAGAGATCTAAACCCTCAAAAACCCTAAGCTAAGCCCGATAACCTCCAATAAACCCTAAACGCCCGATGTCCAGGACAAAAAAAAGGCCTCCACGCCCTCTACCCGGGCGGCTGCCAGAGACGGGCAGGGCTTGCAGCCACCGGCCTATCACAAGCGATGACATGGGTAATCCCCTAAACCCTAAACCCTAAACCCCTAAACCCTACATCGGAAGGTTGCTTTGGGGGGTTACCATCAGGTTACTGTGCATGGCCTATTAAGGGCTGGGCTCCTTATTACGGGTTCCTAGCATGCTTAATCTTTATGGCTTAGGGTATATATTCCTTTATTTGATATACCTTACATTATAAGGGGCCTTACTATTATGGCTTAGGGTATATATTGGAGTGTCTAGGGAAGTAGTGCAGAACCCCGAAAGCGAGAGCCAAAAACCCACAGTTTTCTAAGTTACGAAACCGCTTACACCCCGACTTCACGGGTGTAGGGTTGGGTGTTTTGGGGTTGGGGTTTACCAGGGCTGGGGTTGGGTCGGATTTAGGATTTCGAGGTTCGTGGCTAGACTGTAAGGTGCAGGGTCCAGGGTAGTGGTCAAGGGTTCAGGGTTTTTTAGTGGGCGGATGCTTCTTTCCCAAGGGGCAGCTCCGAGGATGGGTAGGGTTCGGGCAATGGGGCGGATATGGTTTAGGCTTTCGGGTTTAGGGTTTGAGCTTCTGGTTAAGACAAGTGCTGCAACGGGCTGTGCCCATGACAGGATGCAGCGCTAGGCTTCTCAGGGGTTTCCATGGCAGGCACAGCCCTTTTCAGGATCTGAAGCTTTGGGTTGTTGAGTAGCTTCATAAGCGGAGGCTATGACAAAAAATGACGAACCGGTGCTGCGGCCTAGGTTTTGGACACATCGAGGTGGTTAAGTAATGACGGAACATCTGCACTGGTTGCTCCCGATTTCTTTCTTGCCGGCGACGGACTCACAGCTTCACCCACTATGTCACTATGCTTGAGAAAGTCTTGGGGGCTGTACCCCAGCGCGTGCGAGCGTTCCTTTCTGCACATCGACAACGCGAGTGCGGAATGGCTGCGCCGGCCAATCGCAGCACCGCAGACAGCGCTGTGACGAGCCGCAGCGACATGCTAGAGGGCAGTGGGATGTCTTAGAGCTGCAGCAAAACCCGAGAAGCACCCAGTCCAACCCTGAAGCCCTCAAAGAGCCATGAAGCCTAGAATCCTGAATCCTTCACAGCCAACCTAAGCCCGAAATCCTCAAACCCGCTTTGAACCCACAGCGCCATAAACCCCAAACAACCCTAACCCCTACACTCTAAACCCTAAACCCCTAAACCCCTAATAGCC
>CAJNJA010009899.1:0-14517 GCA_905231915.1 Symbiodinium necroappetens | reverse complement strand
CGCTTGGACCTCGTAGCCGAAAAGCCCTTGAGCCAAAATGGCTACCCTTGAGCCGTAGCCATAAACCCCTAAACTCCAAGTTGTCGGGTTCTTTTGGCGCTCCCGAAGATGAGGCTCGGGTTTCAAGCAGTTTCGGGTTTGAGTAGAATTTGCCTTGCATTTTGAATCTGTTCGGGCTTATGCAGGGCGCTTCTCGAATCATGGCCTTCCTCTGTGAATTTGAGCAAGACATGCTGGCAAGATGCTGCGCGCCGGGGCAGGTGGGGTCCAGAAGAATCCGCAGCATCTCCTTTGGAGCACCATGACCATGTCTGCATGCACAGAGGTGTCGCGGACAATCCAACTTCTCAACTGCCAATCAAAGCTCCTCTGCTCCCTGCCCATGTCCGGACACGCCACGGCAGTGGAACCCCTTTTTTTATGGTGCCTGTTTCCATGTTCGGCCACGGACTTGGGAGTGCCCTGGCCCCGGCCAAGGCATCATGCAGACGAGGCTCTGTGACGGCCGCCGCATGCGAGAGGCTGGGCTCCATCAGCGAGATCACCTAAATAGGGACAGAGAAAATCACAACCAAACACACACGCTAGCGCCTACTCCCAGATTAGAAGGATGAAGACGATCAAGTCCCATGAACGGTTCCACTCGTGCTGTTGCTTTTGGGGTTCAAGTGCCTGCTGAACTTCAAACTTCAAAGCCCCATGCACGCGCTGCAAGTCCTCCCAAAGCACCCCAACCCCGCCCCCCACCCTCCCCCCCTCAGAGATCTAGAATCTAGAGAACCGCGGGACACCCGGCATCCTCACGCCGAACAGAAAAACCTACCCCCAACCCTCAAACCAAGAACGGCCCAGGAACGCCCTCTTCCCGCTGGACATTGGTGCTGCGCCCAAGCCTGGGCAAAAGAGCTTTGTTCTCGGCCCGAGGTTTTGGGAGCGCAAGAAGCCTTTGGGGGGTTATCGCAGGTCCTGTCGTGCTGCCTTGTTTTGGGGACGTAGCGACTTTGGCTACACCTGGAGGTTCGCAGGCCTCACAAAGGCCCAGGACAAGCACGCGGTTTCAATGATGGACATCCGGCACAGACTGGATCAAGGGGTCGGGATACGCAGTAAAGTGATAAGTGCGCAGTATGCAAGATCTAGATGTCCAGCAAACCGAAGTCAACAAGCGTAATCACCAACATGCAAAGCTCCTCAGTGCCGGGCTCTGCTGTTAACCGCACAACTCACAACACAAGCTTCAATCCTTCAACAAATCATCCGAAGACCACCAACCCCGCCTTACCCTAACCCTCTGAAGTCGGAGCCATAACCCGATCCCCGTAGACGTGTCACAGCCCAAAGCCTTGAAACTTAATCCAGCCATACCCGCCACTTTGACGTTCGGGGCCCGCGCTTTGAGGCGTAATGCTGGGCCCTGCTGAGCGCCTCTCAAGGAGAAGAGCTTTGCTTCAGGGTTTGGGTTTGGGTGTTTTGCCTGCTACCTGTAGAATCTAAAGGTCGAGGTGCAGTGTCGAAGTTAAGATTTAGGGCTTAGAGTTCAAGGTTTTGAACTTTGGGTGTCAGGTCGAGTAATCTTTGGAACAGAAAGCCCAAGAGCTGTGCCTCGGGCGCTGAAGCCCAAACTCTCACGTCTAATCCGTGGTGCAACCCTTCCTGAGCCCCTTCTACACCCGCCTGGCTGCCCATGTGCAACCTAAACTACCCAGAAACCCCGAACAAAAAAAACAAAAACTAATAATAAACACCCTACCTAAATCCTGTCCTGACTCTAATATAGCACCCAAAAGCACCAGACGAACAGGGAGGGACGGTCCTCGTTGAGTCGTTCTTCGCGGCCGAGGGCGCGGCCGATGACGAGCAGTAGCTCCTCCAAATTTCGGGGCTCTTTGAGCGAGGGGTGATGTTTTCAGGCGCATTAGGATTTAAAGGCTTTTTGGGTTTACGCTCTCACAACTCGGACAAGCCAGGCGAGGTTCTTGGTGCGAGGTCGGCATGACACAGGAAAGACAGGCCTATGCTTTTGGGTTTAGGGTTTCGGGTGTAGGTGTTGAAATATTCTTTAAGCTGCAAGGGTGTTGCAATCTTCAAGGCTCGTACATGGTAAAATAGAGTCGGCGAAGCGTTCGAGTGAAGCGTGCGAGTTCGGGGCTTTGGGGGTCTCTTGAAGTTCTGAAGCCCTCAGCCTCTCCCGACCCATAATCTTTCGCATCTGCATTTTCAATCAACACTTGGAATTGGTGAACATTGCCGCACTTCCAGCCGGGGAAAGCCTGACAAGCCCACAGGCCCCGAAACTTTCTTTGATGTGTTGGGCATTGGGCATCGGAGTTTAGGCGTTTAGGAGGGTTCAGGCTAAGGTTTTGGCATGTGTTGGCTCTCGCAACTCACACAATGCAAACAAAACCCTTCTGTACGAGCCTTGTGGGTTCCAGCCGGTGCTCAGACTGCTTGCCGCTTCTCATTCAGCAACGGCAGTTTGAACTAAGAGCGGCTATGGCTTCTATGGACCCTCGCACTTGCAACTCTAAACTGTGCATGAGGGCACTGATGATGCGCCATGCTGGGCCTGGTAGACCTTGAACATGGACTCCGTCATGGCCACCTGCCGCCAAAGATGCTTCAAAACAAAGATTTCAGCAACAAGCTTCCGATGGCAAGATCTTCACGCCAACAAGAGCCATGTGAGGGGTTTACTGGCCCTAAACCCCCTGTGGTTTTGGCCTTCCCTCGATCGCATGATATTGAAGTTCGTTTGCGGATTATCTGCCCGCCAAGCAGCGCAACTACAGAGCTAAGCTTTTAGCCCTTTTCGTACTGGTGCCATGTGCAGTAGCTGCTGACGCATTTTGTCATAATCTTGGGGCGGTCCAAGGTTTGAGTTTGCTGCTTAAACACGATTGGTTGGGTAGCAGATCGCTTCCTTCTACTTGCAGAAACAGAGCTCTGTTGAGCGATCTTCTGGTCCATAATTCGTCATAAACGGCGGGGATGGACGATCACTCACGGCATTCCCACACCAAACCTGGGCAGCAAACTACTGCTGCCTTGCAATGGTGTGCCTTGCACAATGATAAAGCAGATCATGCAACCAAGTGCGCCCAGAAGAAATGGTGTGTCCGCAGCAAACACACAGCTTATGAAAGCTCACCGCGTTTTCAGATTCCAAGAAGATGTAGTTAAGCCAACACAGACGCGTGCTGAACCTTTTTCGGGAAATGTCACGAATGCACAAAGGTCTGAGGTGGAGTCTGCCCGTACTTACAATCAATCGTCGACTGAATTGTTCATTGCCTTGCGGGGGCAAAGCATGCCATCACATGTCCGATTTTCAAGACGGTCTCCTAGGTCCTAGGTTCTTGCGGGTGCTGCAAGCTTTTTTACAGGATCGGATTTGGGTCCAGCCTGATGAGGCGAGGTCTGTGTTGGAGTTGTGTTTTCTCGTAAAGCAGACAGGTTGGTTGGCAGCACAAAATTTGGCGGCTCTCGCCTCTCCACTTCGCCCACCTGGTGTAGCCAAGTGCAAGCACGCATCTCTTTTCTTGACAGAAGTAGACTATCCAGCACTTAATGTTTGCAGGCAGCCGGACGGCAAACAAGCCTACTTTCTATCATGCAATGAAGTTCTTGGCGACACACCGCGGCATTGAATTTCAATTTAGTAGGTCTAAACTAAGTCTTTGGCGGTGTACGGTTGCCACGAGATGGTTCCTAGGTCCTAGTCCGTCTGTAGTGCCACGCTGTCTCAGACCGGCGGGGTAGTCACCGGTCCAGTCGTTTTTAGGTGCTTGGAAATCGTCGAGCGCCATGAGACATGATTTTGGCCCAGATAGGGGGCCTATGGAGTGTCCAATAGCTTACATGTCCCCGCGAGAGGTGTGGAACAATTATTGTAAAGGTGGTCCGCCGTCGCCGGGCTAACGCAGGCTGATTCGTAATTTGTACATCGGAATCTTCTGGCCAAGGATCCAGGCGTCGCTCCCGCTCGGATTCTCTGCTGACTGCTCGCATAAACCCCCAAACCCCTAAACCCCGAAGCTCAATCGGATAAGTTGGCTGAAGCGGGCTCGGAGGCTCCGAGTTCTGACACGCTAGTTTGGGGCTCCGTCTCACCGCCGAAACGAGGCCTCAAAACAGACCAGCACCCTGCACCGACTGCACCGACACCCTGCGAATCCAAAACCCCGACAGCTCCGTAGCAAATCGCGGGCCTTGTTCGGATCCTCCGAAGTGTCCGAGGTCCCCGTAGCGCCCTCCTTCCAAGGCTGGGCTTCCAAGCAACACATGGTGCTTCGGAAATTTTGAACTCTTATTGTTAGCTGTGGGCTGTACCATATAGTAGAATACATAACGTAATATATAATATATTATAGTATTCAGCGGCAGCTCCTAACATGCACAAGCTCAGGCATGAGGCAACCCTCCTGCAGCGCATTCGGGTGAGAGTCCTATAGGGTGCTTCAAGACACTGAAATCTTTCGGCTCTGCACTTCAAGTAGGGCTGCGGATTTAGAGCTTCAGCGCAGGCTTCACCCTGCCGGGCATGCACGTTCGGAGATTTTGGGTGTGCGAGTCCTTCTAAGTCTGGCGTCTGGCCAATGATTGGCTACCTGCACCGTCACCGTCGGCGCTGAACCATCAAAGCCGGCCAAACTATCCCAACGCTCCCTGAAACCCCACCGTTTAGAAACCCTAAACACCCCAAAATCCCAAATCCCCCCCCCGCCCCCCGCGCCCAGCCGCGGCCGTCCTGACTCCTTGGCCGGGCCAGGAAAGTTTTGAGCCTCGGAGCGCCGAGGGGCTCGAAGAGAGGGGTTCTTATCAGGGGGACGCTAGAGGGCTCTTGTTTCCGACTCTAGGGCGAGATGCAAGGGTTTAACGGCTAAGCGTTCAGGGTGTTCCGGGTTATGAGTTTCCGGGGCGACGGTCGTCAGACCTGTTGCTTCACGTGTTAAGGCTTGGTGCCTTTTCCTTTTATCCACTCTTGGATCTGAGATCCACCCACTTTGTAGGGAAAGTTTGGGGATGGACACTCACATTCCGACAGTCCTACAATCAAGAATATCCATCTCGCTGGAGCAAAAAAACTCTGGGATGTGACTCAACCCACGTTCTCTCGCATATTCAACTTACTCCCCTCGAACGGGATACTGCAAGTATGTCATGGAGCTTATGAGGGCTCCTGATGTGCCTGGCACGCACTCCGCGCCAGGTTCCAGTTGGCCCAACCAGATCCCCTGAATTCCTATGCCCCGAGCCCGAAGCCTCGCAGAATCCTCGAGCCTAAGTCACACAGCCAACCCTACGCCCTAGGCCTGTGCCCGAAACTGCACGCTCCTCAGACACCGAACTCTTAAAGTCCTAAACCCGGACAAACCTTAAACTTTCCTGCAGTGCTTAGGCCCTGAATCCGAAATCCCTAACCTTAAGCCTTAAACTCTCACAGCAGCCCGAAGCCCCAACCCCAATCCTTGATAGTTGCACGAGCCCGAAGCTGTCCATGACCCGAAGTCCCCAATCTTGAGCTGATACGCGAACCCCAAAGCGCCAAACTAAACTGGTATGAGCCCAAAACATCCTTAAGAGCCCCAAACCCTGAAACCTCGAAAAAGCCGTGACATCCCCAAGCCCAAAACCATTGTCGAACTACAGCAACCCTGCATTCACAAGCCTTGCCCCTCTGGCTCTCCGTACACTGACCCACTGTACCAGGCCTGTAGACTTAGAGAGCCCTCTATGAAACTCCCTACCAATCCCCTATGAAGGCCCTGTTCAATCGCGCCGGAAAAAATGGCGGCTCCGAGAGGCCCGAGACCCAACTCCGGAGCCGCAGGGAGCGCCGCCAGGCCGAGCCAGCCCAAGGCCTGCTAAAGAAAAAACCTATACCTGAATTACACTGTAACCTGAGCCACGGCTCAGGGACGATTTTGGGGTGTAGGGGTTTGTGCGGCAAAGGGTTTGAGGGTTTTGGGGTCTAAAGGCTTTCCATGCCCTCACTGCAGCCGCGTGAGCGTCTCAGGGGTCTATTCCAGACTTCCGTGCGTTGCGACTCCCAGCTCAAAGCTCCCAGGCCCTGGGAGCACAGAGACTTCAAATCTTCAGGCGCTCAAGGCCAAAAACACGCATTGACGAGGACTGGCGATGGCAACACACAAGTCCAATCCCGAGACGTGGCACCTCGACAGCGACTCGGAAAATCGCCGGATCAGACTCCGTGACGAGGGTGTCCTGGATCCTGAGGTTTAGGGTGCTTTGGCTCCCGCACGCATCGCAGGCCCGGGGGGTTCGGGGTCGGATCTTGAGGGAGTTTGGGAATGTGGGTCCTACTATCTGCTACAATACCCAGCCCATGCCACAACATGATGTACCATCCAGGGGGCGTGTGCAAGCCGATGACGGCAGCGGCACCTTCTGTGAATATGCCCCAAAGCTAACGCAAAGACAGAAGGCAAGCGAGGCAAGCAGTGAAGCTGAGGTGCTGTGGCCCAGTGCCCAGGCGGCTGCACAGCGGACTTTCGGATCCTGCAACGTTTCGATTAATTCCCCAGGGACCAGGGCCTTCGAGGCATATCAAGGCTCTGGGGCTTTGGGTCTGGTTGTTCTTGCTCGGAGTTGGAGTGAACTTCGAAGGCTTTAAGGATTTGTGAAAGGCGATGGCGTTGCTGGCCTTGAAGCCGCGCTTTGTGGGATTGAGATCTGTTTAATGTTCGATCCTGCAACAAACTCTTATGCTGCACAACAAGCTCATTGTTCAGGATGCCCACATCAGACACAGCACCACTGCACCCTGAGCTCCAACCCAAATCCAAACCGGCGAAGCCCACACGCCAAGAGGAAGCAGCCCACCTTGTGCTTCAAGCGCCCGACGAAAAGCTCGGCGCTGGGTGGTACCACCACCTTTACCGGCTCAAATCCGTCAGGGATTCATATGATGCTGCGAGCGAAGGGTTTGCAGCCAGTTTGCCAGCTGCCGGGTTTGGCACTCGGTTGTGTTGGCTGTGTCGGACAATGGGCCTGCAAATCAGCAGCTGCAAGCCCGCTTCCTGCCGTCAGCTTCGACACAAACCAATAAGGAAATGAGAGCATGGAGCTCAAGTGTGAAGAAATAAGAAGAAGAGACGACGAGACCTCCAGGACCCATGTGATGCCGATGTGATGATGAGCGCTGCCGTTACAAACATTTTCTTCTAATCCTCACACGAGTGTGAGCAACTAGCAGCAATAACACCAAGAGCAGCGATAACTGCCATCGTAACTTGCATTAGTTGTAGTCGTATGTCGTCGTCGTCACCCAGGTTTCTGCAAGCCCGGTCCTAGCAGCTTGTCCTTCGAGCCGCTCGGGATTTCGATGTAAAAGGGCGCGGAAGGTGCTTCAGGTGTGTTTTGGTGGTTTGAGGGTGTAGGGTTTCTTCTTTGGGACTCGAGGTTTCGGGCCGAGTCTCATGTTCGGAGCCGCAGGCCTTGGACTTTGCGAGGGTCCTGAGGTAAAAAAGCTACCGGCTGTACAGATTGAGATGTAGACAGCCCTCTTCCCGGCATACTTTCCTCTGAGCCATGGCTTACCAACCGAGACATGAAAAACATTCTCAGTAGTAGCAATGATGACGGCGATATGATCGCACCAAGAGCACCCTGAAACATTACGTAGTTCTGGCACTTGCAACCCTTCGAACCGAAAATCGAAAAGACACTCGCGCATGCAATGTCCAGGGTTGACTTCGCGGCATCACGGCAGACGGCACTGTCATCTGCCAGCAGTCGCGCGATGTCCTGCCCATGACAACTTCTGGTTTTGCATCGTCTATGCCGATTTCTGTAGAACAAACCGAAGGCTTTCCTTTAGTCCCAGATCAACTTTCTCTTCTTTGCAGCAAAACAAACTCGAATCAGGTCCTTCGGATTGTTTTGCCAGGGTTCAGCAAGCCCAGACCCTTCCCACCCCTCACTATTTACAACCGGGAAAAAGAACCCGAAAACATGCATCACCCACAGAGCAGAGATGCACAGCCGCTGCTACCATCACCATCATTAAACACTTGATCAGCGGCAGAAAAGCAGCAAGAAGAGCCCCTCCTCCTCCTCCTCCTTCCGTTGTCCTCCTTCTTCTACTCCCTTCCTTTCTTCCTACTCCTCCCATCTCTTCGCCCTTGCTGCTGCAGCGAGTGCTGCTGTGCAAACGACCGTCGCAGCAACAACAGCCCTCCTTCTCCTGCCGCTCCTCCTGCTGCTCCTGCTCCTCTCCTCCTGCTGCTGCGGCGGCCAACAGCTGCGAACGAACAGTGCAAGTGGTCCACAGCTGAGTCACTGTTTCCTGTCAGTCGCTCATTGAAAAATTCTGTACCGATCCTTTAGCCCCTAAGCCTCAAATTCAATACTCCACACCTCTACCGGCAGTGCAGGTCCCGGCCCAGCGTCAAGGCCCCTGGGCCCAAGCTCCCTAGAGCTCGAAGCGTGGCGTCACGCACCTGCCAGTCCTGTCTGGGTACAAGCTTTGGGCATTCGGAGATCTTGAGATTTAGAGCTACCTGCCCATGCGAAAGCAGGGATCCAGCAAAAAGAGCTGGGTTGGGGCAAGCTTCCAGGTTGGCGCCAAGAGGTCGAAGGGTTCAAGTGGGAAGCCGACGTCAGGATTTGCTGCAGATGCAAGACAACTACTCATCGGATTGCATCCCGCCTTTGATTTTACTCTCACCGCCGAAGCCTCAAAACATTGCAGAATCACTCCTCGTCACGGAGACGTGCCTGCAGATGAGGGTGGAAAAAAAGGCTGAGGCTTCCCAGACGCTGTCACGTTTTGAAGGCATGCGACGGAGTCAACATGGTGACTTCGTCCTTGAGTCTGACATACTAGTAGCGAGCTCTCCCGGCCATCAAGGAAGCTCACTTGTGCAAGCACGCCTGGGACAAAAATGGATGATTTGCAGATGGGCGTCTTGCAGGTAGGGTATCGCGGACTGCCCAGCCACGACAACATCCCCGACCTCGGCCAACGCACAAGGCAATAAGCTAGTTGTCATCCGGCACACGCAAACAGGGGCCAGGATCACTCCAGTCTCAAGGTGGCCACCATACGCAATGAACGGATATGCCAGAAGCCAAAGCATGGTTTTGCAAGGAACTCCTCCGAGTGCCACACGAAGGCTTTCGTCTGCAGTTCGCGCAAAGGCTCCCGAGCAGCCTTCGTCACGGATGTGATACAAGGACGCAGCAACAAGCTTAGCAAGCAGGGATGCACGCAGAAGCGCGACATGGAGCGAGGACCAGCGCTCAGCCATTCAGCTAGGAGTCGCCGGGCGACGTGGGCTTTGTTCAAGCAGAGGGGCCCTTCGCACATGAAGGTCTGGATCCGCAAGGTGCCGAGTCCTTGCACCAGTCAGGTTCAGGTCAATTCAAAAGGCAGCAAAAATGGAGTGCGTCCGATGCCCCTGCGACCCTGTTTGCCCCAAACCCTCACCCCCAAATCGTGGAGAAATACGCTCAGTTCATCTGTTCAGAAGAACGAGATTCCTTCTCCACTCAAGCGAGGACCCTGATTTGGAGCCTCCCTGGACCCCCGAATGCGCTGAGGGGCAGCTCAGAGACCGCCTCCACGCCGAAGCTGGCGGGTTTCTTGCCCCAGACCTTGGGGTTGCTGGGCTCCTTTTGAGGAACTTCATTGCAATGACCAGAATCAGGAAACCATACACTCTACTCTTTACCGTGGTGGCTTTTAAAGGACTGTAGCGGGGTTCTGCAGGGTTTCTTTCAAAGGATCCTCGTTAAGAGGTTTCTATTAGGGGTTGAGGGTCTTAGGGTGGTAGGCTTCAGGGTTTCGTGCAAGGGCTCTATCCGGGTTTGACAAAGGTTCCATAAACCTTTGGGTTGCTTCAATGGCTGCTAAATGGCGTCTCACGTAATCTATCAGGGTTTTGATGTGTTTGCCTGAGTTTGGAGTTTAGGGTTTAGGGCCTTTGGGACAGGGTTTGGAGCTTGGGACTTAGGGCTTGGGAAGTAAGCCACAAGTAGGGCGCTCCCAACATGACCCGAAAAGCCAAACCCCCACACCTAAGCCTCGGTGCTAGGCCCAAAACGCGACCCGACACCACAGTGAACCCCCAAATCCCAGAGCAGACACGGAGAGGGAAGCCCAAAGAGTCCCAAGAACAGGCCTCCTTGGGGTTTAGGGTTTAGGGCTTAAGGTTTAAGGCTTAGGGTTTAGGGCTTAGGGTTTAGGGCCTGACACCCAAGGAGTCCTAAAGCCTAAACCCTAAGCCCCAAAGAGACCCAAACCCAAACCAGGGAAGCCCGACCTCGGGTAGGCAAAACTCCGCCAAAGCATGAGCACCTGCAGAAAAAACACCAAGGGCGGTTTAGGTTTTTCTTTCGGGGTGTACGGTTAGGGGTTTAGGCGGTTTAGGGTTTAGGGTTTGTGCTGACGTACATCTGCTGGGCTTACTTCCGGTAGAGCATCAGTGTAGGCAGGCTCTGCAGTAGTGTCCATGGCACGACCGCAACGGAGCCTAATTTTTTCCACACAGCAACAAAGCTTCGGTGCATCTCTAAACAACCTCAGGGGTGCACATGTGGAGGTGTTAGAGTGCTTTCAGCATGACTCAAGGGGCCTTCCGTAGCCCTCCCTGAGCCGCAAATGTTTCGTCGTTCACAGCTCGCTATACAAGGCTGCATCTGTCTCAAGGGCTCTTAAAGCCTTTCTAGGGCTGGCTTCAGTGCATCAACAGTTTGGGTTTAGGGTTTGGGGGGTCTGGACTCTTGCGACTCCAGCAAGGCAGGCGAGGCGTGTCCAAGCATGGGATATCGCATTTCTTAAGCTTTGGATATAGGACTTCTAGTGTCTCTGGTTTGGTTGAGCACCCGGAGTTTGGCGCCAAGTGTGTCTGATTTCCAGTTTGCTCTGGATCTTCAGGTTTCCAGCATTCCGGAGTTCTTATTAGTCCGAGCTTCGGAAAGAATGAGTCTTTATGGTTTGGAGCTTTTTTCAGGGTTTGGCCTCGCAACTCGGACAATGCTCTAGGGTTTAGGGTTTGGGACACCTTGAGTACCGCCAATGCTTTCTTTACCTCAGGCCATGCAACCTCCAGACACGCTACCTTGCGCACATTTACCCCAAAATCTTTTTTGATTTGGACCTGTGCAAAACCCTGAACCGTGAATCTTAAACGACAAAAAGAAGCCAAAACTCAATGCCAATACGGCCAACATCTCGGCGTGTCTCGGCACCTGCTCGCCGCACGCGCAAGTTGCCATCACTGAGCGTGGCCCGCATGCTAGAAAAGACCTCAGAACACGCAGACACAGGAAGGAATTTTCAGGGTCTTGCATATAGGGGGCCGCGCATGAAAAGGTGAATCGAACAGAATCAATGAATGCGCTGTTGCAATCCTGGAAAGTAGCTTGAACCCGGTTCTCAAACCAGACAGGGACGTTGTGAGCCACAAACATCGGAAACATCCTCAAACTGACCGCCAGGAGAAGAATAACTCTCGTTTGAACGACGTATGCTGTACAGTAAGATTGGCACTCGCCTTAACTGATAAAGCCAAGGAAAGCATCCGGCATTCATACCATGAACATCCGGCCGAAACGCACACGGTACACGCACCAGTGTTGCAAAAGTTGCTTACTTGAGACCATCCATATGTGTCAGAAAGACCCTTTGCCCTCACCGGATCAGAGTTCTGGGGGGCTGGTACAGATCCTGACACCTCAGCTTAAAGGGGCCTCAAGGCACACACAACGTGGGTACCAAGGCTGCGGCCAGTTCTCCAGCATCTTGGTCCAAGCGTTCTAATTTCTCCAAGGCTTCCTGCGCCGTTGCACTTCAGGTTCACTGCTATTGCTGCGATGTTTGCATGCTGCGGCAATCGAACACATGGATCTCGCTGATCTGTCCTTGCGGCATTTCCAATGATCATTGGACAAACACCTGCATTGCAAACAGAGTGCACGACACTGCCAACGTGGCGACTGTCAGAGACAGAGAAAAGCATGTCCCTTATCCTAAACCCTTAGATGAACGCCACTTCGAAGTTTTCGGGTATCGATTTGCCAAGCGGCACAGCCAATTCCGGTGCCGTGGAGGGCATTGACCGAGAATACGTCAGGGACGTGTGCTAACATTCGTGGGGCGCATCAAGCCATCCACATCTGCAGCTTGTTTTGTCGTATTTTGTATAGTCTTGGACATGTCTTGGCTCATGGTCGCACGGGCCCGCTCAGTGGAGAGCTACGCCACCACACATCACAATCTAGCCCACCGGCCTACATTTCCCTTGAGCACCGGCAAACGCGCGAAACAGGCGGCGGTCAACGAATGGGGTGCACAAACATTGCAAGCACAGATCAGCAGGCAAATCCTTTGACCATCAGTTCATAAGGTACATTAGTCGTATACAACCTCTTGAAGTCAATACATCGTACGAGCTCCGAGGTGCACCCGAGCGGCTTGCATGCTTACATTCCGGCGTATGACTGGGGAGCGAACCTCTGCTCAAGGCAAAGTGCAGATCCACAGGACCCCATGAAAGCCAGGAACATTGGCCTTGGCGCAATTTGCCGGCCAACCTTGCTGCTTCCTTGCATCGCGTTTCGACAACTTGGTCTGCAGCACGCGGTGCTGCTGGTGGCACGACGAAGCTGTCCCGGCTGTCCAAACCTTGCAAGCCCGCATTCGTGCCGGAATCAAAGCATCATGGCATGGCTGCGAGTTTTTCGGATGGGTGTACAAGTACTGGCATTGTTGCAACTAAGTTGCATTCCGAAACACACAACCGCACCAACAGCGGCACTTCAGACTATCAGATCTCGGGTGTCGCTGCCGTGGCATTCGTGCACGTGCAAACACATGCAATGAATGTCTGGAAATGACCACACCTCTTTTCTTCTCGATCTTGATGCGAGGGATGTCAACATGCCATGGCCCAATTCGAGCACTCCTGAACAATCGCCGCGAAACCACAAAAAGCAAAAACCCGTATTCATTCTTGCACTCGCACAGAATGAAAACTGTGCCAAAGCTTGCACTGCGCATGCAAGCGGCCGCAATCGGCGGAAGCTCGGGGGAAGACCACCTGCCCGCATGTCCAACATCATAACTCAATGAATCATGAAATTTGAGATGTGTTGCCATGCATCACAATTGCAAACCTTGCCGGCCAACGAAACATGTTTGTTGTCACCCGCGCCTTCGCAACCGAAGCCATCAAACCAAAGGAACAACTAAGTGGAAGATACGCCCTCAATTCGAACGGCTGCAAATAAAAATTAGAACGCACTCGTTGGTCCCAACCTCAACTGCACCTATCGAAAGCCTGTGTCATGGACACACGATTACGCAGTTTGTCGGGATAACAATGTAAAGCATGTAAAGCAAGTCAAATTACAAAGATGAACCCCCAGCAAACTGAACAAACTGTACAAGAGCGGAAATGACCCGAGGCCTATTAGGTCCGAGGATGCCCTAGTATTGTTAATGCGAGGAAACCCGCTGCAACACACACACACACACACACATTTCCATATCAAATATAATGTCAAACTGTTAAAGCTACTTATGGTCTGGCCGTTGCCTTTGAACACAAATATCACTCACCTTACCTGGGCCTGCCACACCAATGTAGCACAAAACAACAAACCGCATTGTCTTGCGGCCGCAAGCGTGCTGCTTCCCGGGCTGTACTACAATGCGCCAACAGGAGCGCAATCCAGGTTGCTGTGCGCAGGTCAGCCCAGTGCTTGGGTCAGCGGCTGTATGACTGGGAACGGGAAGCTGCATGACGCGCGCTCCAAGCGTCGTGGTAGCGAGGGCGCCAGCAGCAGAGTCACCCTTTTTCCTTTTCTGCAAGGTTGCCGGATGGCAGCTACAAGAGGCGCTGCCAGGGGGAATGACACCCTGGAGCGGCCGCGCCCGGAATGCGCAAGAGCCTCACGAATTTTGCAGGAAGACATATTCGGCATCGAAGCGGTCAAAACTAGCGAAGGCGGCCCGGAGTCGCAGTCTGCACAGTTGGTCGGCAAACGTTGCAGCGGGGCCAGGAGACAACAAATGATGGTTGAGGCATGGCTTTGTAAGTGGGATGCAAGCTGCGCATGCGCTCCACGGTTGGAGGTGGGGATGTGCCCGACGAGCTGGGCTGGAAGAACAGCCGCCTCCGAAGACAGACGTGCCGGTGCGGACGAGGTGTTTGCCGTTAGCTAGCCTGGAAGGCCGGCAGGAGCAGGAGTAGGCGGCCGCCTCCTGCAGCTTAGAAGCTGCCGCCTGCTTTTCCATGTAAACGTGCAGAAGCAAAGTGCCTCAAACAGAAGTGCCTGAAAAGCCGAGGCCGGGAAAAAAATTATACTATAGCCGTCAGGCAAGGCAGCAAAGCGTCAGGCTCAGGGCAAATACAGCTTGGAAACAGCTTGGACTCAGCAGCGAGGCAAGCTGTAGCTGTCAAAGGCCGCAGCACCAGGACCGAGCGGACACATGGCCGAAATCCGCAGCTCGGAAAAGAGAGAATGAGAGAGAAGGAGAGAGAGAGAGAG
>CAJNJA010009898.1:3411-14517 GCA_905231915.1 Symbiodinium necroappetens | reverse complement strand
CTTAAATTCTTGTTTTCAACTAGAAGCTCAATATCACTTGCCATATCGTTTATTGCATCGTTTAAATCTTCCTCATTTAAAATATTGTATCTTCTACTTCCTATGGTATGTATTCTTTCTTCATCATCAAAATTATAATCTTCTGCTAGATATGTAAATACTAATTCAACTGTAATTAAAACTTTCATGCTCTTGTGTTTCTTAAGATAATCGTTTAAGCGTTCTTTTTGGTATTTAAGGTATGATAAACCTTTAAAACCTGAAAGATTAATGTTTGAAATGGAATAAGAATTAGCATAAGATTTTAAGGCGGATTGTTCATTTGTTATTGAGGCCTTGTTTTTAATAGCATAGCTTTTTAAAGCTTGACGAACCATGATTTTTTTAGAAGCGTCGTTTAATATTTTAAAACGTTTGTATTCTGGTGTTTTAGATATTTTATCAAGTTTTTTGTTAAACGTTCTGTAAAAGGTTTTGATGGATTATATGGATATTCTTTACCTTGAATAACAACTTTCTTTAGTTGTTTACCTTTATTATTAACTTTAATCTCACCTATATCTGAAGATAAGACATATTTCATAACAGATTTTTTTAATGAATCTTCCACATAAATATATAGGTTATCATTCTTTAAGTCTGGATTTAGGGGGCTGGGGCTCTCCATACCCTTTAAGGTGGCTTCCCTTTAAGTAGGGGGCGGGTTCTGGGGCATGGGCGGGGCTGGTGGGTCACCAACTTAAAAATAAAATTAGGTTTTATAATATATTATTATCATAAAACTTAATTAGTATGTGAAGTTGTTTTCATCGTGTTCTTCTGCTATTATATCTCGTTCATTATGTAGTCTTTCTCCTTTCATTTCTAATTGTCTTCTTGCATCTTTTTTATTGCGCTGTTTTTTCAGTGCTTCTATTTCAACACATACATCACAACTTTCAAAGGTTTTCTCACAAAATTTACAACCAGTGAAATAAATAATATTTTGTGTTATATTTTCTGGTAAAATTTTTAATGTGCTATTTAACTGTTTTCTTTTATCATGACAGATAAAACAATAAATAGGATGTTCTTCATCATCATAGTCCAAAAGACGATTATAATATTTTAAGTGCTCGGGTTGTTCGGTCATGGTCTCCTTACACTCTAAGGGTGCCTTCCCTTTAAGTAGGGGCGCTGGGGGCTGGGGAGCGGGCGATGGGGGGCAACATGAGCAAAAAATCAAAACATCATGAGCATCATAAAAAAGCCCACCACGGGAACGGTTGGGTGCGCGAAGCGCTTTAAAGAACCAAAATACCTAAACCATCCCCAAAAAACAAAATCATCAAAAAGGGGGCGTGTTTTCATAATATAAAACATACTACAAATTCACTTTTTCTACCTGCCATTTTTCCTAAAGAAAACAAAAAATATCACGCCCCCTTTTTGTTCAAAACTTCCCTAACTAAACCAAGCCACAACAACCCTGAACACTAAACCACAACAACCCTTAAAAACCCTGAACACTAAAACCACAAACGCACAGCATCACAATGATAGGAAGAGCCGGCATCGAAGGATGCTTTCTTCCGTTGATAGGAAGAGCTGACATCGAAGGATGTCGTCACCTGCCACGATTTAGGGCTTTATGGTTTAGGTTTTTATGGTTTTAGGGTTTAGAGGATGAAAAAGTCCATACTTTAAGCTATTATTTTTTGGGTTTTGGGGTTTAGGATTTGAAGTTTAAGGTAGTTTATGGGTTTATCTTACTTCGGATTTTTTATTTTTGGGGTTTATTTTTTTTATAATTTATGGATTGTTTTTATGTGGGATTTTATGGGGATTTTCGATGAGTTTATACATTTAGTCCATACTTTTATTTAGGATTTTATATTTGGGGTGTTTTTAGATATTTTGGGGTTTAGGATGCTTGACAATGACACCTTTCTTTCGTCACTGCTTTCATAAATTCTTGGGCTTCCCACTAATCCTAACTAATTGTAGGTGGAAATATATGCAATTCACGCTTTGCGTGAAGCACTCGTGGAACAAAACCGAGTGACACACATAAGGGAATGTGTGAAATTATGAGAAACAAAACGTGGGACAGCCTGGTGAGGCAGATTGAAATCTGCCAGCTTGCGGATTGAAATCTGTCAGCTTGCGGATTGAAATCTGCCAGCTTGCGGATTGAAATCTGTCAGCTTGCGGATTGAAATCTGTCAGCTAACAGATTACTGTATCTAGTTTCAAACCCATAATCTAACAGATTTTTTATCTGACAGATTACATCATTGGGCATCCGCTTCCATCAGCATTCGCTGGTGGTGGTTGAGATTCATTTGAAAGCTCTGTAGCTCTCTTGATACCACGGCGATATGCTTGAACTTGCTCTATGTCATTCACAAAACCCTCGTTGTTAAACACAGCCGAAGAAGATTTAAAGAAATGATACTCGCTAGAATAACAATCAACGTAGGTTTCAACAAGCTTAAGACGCAAGTTCTGCAAAAATGGAATGATTTGGTCAAGAAGACCGACATCATCAAAAATGAGTTTAGCTGAACATACCAGCTTCTCCTCGCTCACAACCTGCGACTTGTCAGCGTAGATTTCTTTCAACTTTGTCAGCTTCTCGTCGGACAAGGTGTGAAGCAACTCCTTGATTAGGAACTCGCCTTTTGTGATTTTGCTCTCTACCTTCTCGGCTTTCTCAATCATTGGCGAGAAGTAGAACTTAAGCTCATCTGGAAGACGACCTTCTTCATCGTTCGATGGAATGTCCTGATTGAGATACTGTGACTTCTTCCTGATGTTGTTTTTCGCTCGTTGTGAAAGCCTTGACGTCTCGGGCTTCTTCAGGATGCTCTTAATCGTCTTCTTCGGTTGGAACATTGGCACGACGACAGGGCAAAGGAGATAAACTAGACTGTGTAACCATAAAATGGCTACAGATAATGGGCGCAAGTTGCTAAATGAAATGCTTCGAATAACAAGCAAGGAGACATGCAAAAAAATCCATCGACTTATAGCGGGATTTTTTTCACGCTTGTGCTCTGCTGTCTGCAAGAAGGTTTGTAGCAACGCTAAAGCCTACAAAAGAAAGGACAAAGGCTTTGCCGCGAAGCAAGTGCAACCATTGATTGCTTCTTAAATGGTTCCTTCAAACCATCACTAAAATTGATTTGTCGGTCAAGACGACGCCCATCTGCTTGAGCTTCTGTCCCTGCAAGTTTGCGCGCTTTCCCTGTGTGATTTTTGTGTTGCCGTAGAACAAGTTGAGATTTGAGAAGCCATCCTTATAGCCGAACGACTTTGCCGAAGCGTCGCGAAGGGAGGTAGCCGTAGTGGTAGCCGTCACATCGAAACTCTTCTGGATTCCATTGTGCTGAACGATGATTTTGAAGTTCTTCTCGACCTTCTTCTCGGTGGGTTCCATGATTGACTTTGCGTACTCATACTCCAGCACTTTCTTTTCCGCTTCCTCACGCAAGTTCGCAATTACCGTTGGCATGTCTTTTTCTTCGGTTTCCTCAATCATCTCCTTGAAGCCGACGCTGATTGTGTTCATGTCGCCCTTCATCTGGAATGTGATGTCCTTTTCCATGGAGGTCGGCACCGGAACTAAGACAGCATCACTGACTGGGATGTCGGTTGAACTGCTGACGTAGCCTGAAGAAGAAGCCGACTTTGAAGATGACTTCGGTGCCATCTTGCTCGGAAATCTAAAGCCCTTATTTGTATGAGACGCTGAAGCCGAAATGCTTCACATGATGGACAAATTCGCTTGCTCAATGCTGAAATCAACATCTTCAGCAACAGTCAGCACTTTCAATTATGATAGAAAGCATGCAAGGCTGACCTTCGTCAGGTTGATGTCAATGTCGTAGAAGCCAAGGCACACCTATAACCTAATACCCTAAACTCCAAGACAAAACCCCACACAAAGCTTCATAATAAAACTTATTATGAATATTTGATAAAACGTTAGAACGTCAAACACCCCAGAAACCTGAGAATTATGATGATTGATGAAAATGATGATGAAATAATGAATGAGAGGGCGAGATGTGATGAACGAGAGGTATAAAAGTATTAAAATTTTAGGATTTTATGGATAAACCCTAGAACCAACCCCGATAAAACGCATGAGGGGGAGATAATGATGAAGAACGAAGAAGAAGATGATGATGAAAATGATGTGTGAAAATGAGTGGTGAAAAATGAAGATGGTGCGATGATGACCCCAGAGCCTGAAGGCTGAAACCCCTGAACCAACCTTTTACCTATTTTTTAGGTGCAGGGTTCCCTAAATGCCAGGTTCCATCTGCCGCCCAGGTCCCGTCCTCATCTTCATGGAGCCTCACTGCATCGTTGTCCAGCAGGCTCCATCCACCCAGACTTCAAGGTTTAGGAGTTTAGGATTTAAAATCCTAATAAGGTCCTAATACCTCAAGTTTAAGACGGTTTAGGGTTGATGAATTCTCCGGGGCACTTTAGGGGTGGCTTTAGGGATGTTTATGGGTTCGTTCTTCTTTTTAGTGCACTTCAGGGCTTTAGGGAGAGAAAGGTTGCGGCGAGTAGTTCATGTCAAGCTCGGTTGCGACTCGTTGGCCGGGGCGCCTGCGGACTCCGTGAACAGCCTGGGTCTTTTGCTGGCTCATGCTGCTGAATATGGGTGTAGGGCTTACAGATTACCTTGCTGAGTGTACCTAGACCCTCCATCTACCCACTATGAGACCCTAAGTACCCCTTATTTGGGACCATATACCCCCTACTTGAGGGTACAAGGAGGGTCCTGGTCTGTGCCCAAAAGATCTTTAAATCCTTGACTCGGACCAGAGTGATCGCCTTCTACGGCCTCAGGGCCTGCAAGGGCGTGGCAGAACTCCCATGAAGACCGTAGACCGTCAAACTTACTGACTTTGAATCCTAAGCCCTCAACTCTAAACCCTAAGCCCAAACCCTGACTGACCAAACTTAGACTGCGCCTCGCATCGCAGTGGCTGGAACCTCTCCTGGAGCAGCTTAGCCTGGCGGAAGATCACAAGCGCCTTGGCTTTTCGTTTGTTTGGTTTGGAGGGTTTAGGGTTGGGGTTTAGGGTAGGGCTTCGTTTTTGACACGCGGGTTGCGCTTCAAAGGCCCCCCCTGTGGGTGGACGTGCCAAGTTGGCAAGGCTTCGACGGGCGTTGCGTCTGAATGCGGCAGCCCGATAAGCCGTGAACTTTGAAGCCCAACCCGGATCCTGAAACACCAGCCGCCCTACGGCTTTACTGCAGCTTCGGCCCAAAGCCTTAGATATGCAAGGTCTTTGGGCCGCTTTGAGCCTAAGGGCAGCAGCAAAGGACACTGGTGATGCCCATCCTGGACATCATTCCAGAGGCGTTGCGGTTCTCAAGCTTTTGTTTACAGACTGGTGCCTTAACAAATCAATACTGCAGCCACCCCACCAAACTCGCCAAAACCGCGGTACAAAGGGGTTTCGAGGTGATGGAGCTGGAAAGCACAGCTGTTTCTGGGTAGCTTGCCTCCACGGCCTAAGGCCTAAAGCGTTTGTCCATTTGTCATCACGGACTTAGTCTACCATGAATCATCTTTCCTTGAAGTTGAGAGCTTTACACGAAGTTGCCAGCCTTGCTGCGTTCGCGTGGTGTCGGGCACATATCATATGTCCCCTCACCCTGATTTCCTTTCCTCCTTCAAAGTATGTGTGTGTGTGGGGCTCCGATTGCATGGACTCTTTGTCAGTGGTTCTGCCTGCGCTGTCTCGTCAGAAAAACTTCGACAGCTACCTGCCGGCGAACCATCATATCGGTGGCTTCGCCGCTCCCTCGGAAAAGCCAGCCCTCCAGTTGAGCATGCTTTTTGCATGAAGTTCGCATCAAGCAAACCCGCTCCAGCCTTGACCTTAAAGCCCTAACCCCGACACCCGACTCAACCCGTAACACTATGCTTTCTTTCGTCGCTGCTATACTAGACTCTACCATGCCCATCCCCAACTGCCCATGCATACGCCCATGCCAAGCAATGCGATACGATATTACTGTATCGAATACTATACTGCACTGTGCTGTACTAGAATATAATAGTACTATACTATACTATACTGTAGACTGTATTATACTTTAAGACTCCCATGGAGACATGTACTATGTGGCGTATCAGGACTGGAGCCTCACCTTCGGCTGGAAAGCGCTCATCGAGTCACGGAACAAGTCGTGCCCTCCGGCGCAGCCCGTCTGCGTTCGACCCGCATTGATTAAAACCATGATATACGAAGCCTTGCTAGACACGAATCTCAAGGACCCATTATGACCCTCCCTTCGCAGTAACATCAAGCGGAGCCGGAGGCCTTCTGAAGGCCTTCTGATGCCGTAGCAAAGGTCCATCCTGCTGCGGCCGTATCTAACAACTCTGTGAGGAGTCTGACGAAGCCAGGCAATGCTTCTGGCAATACAGAAAGACAGCTCGATGGTAGTCCGGGAACCGGAATTATGTCTGGAAAGCAAGGTTTTCTGCAATCGCGCCACCTGATGCGAGCAATGACGGCAGTCCATTCAAAGATGGTTGGTTGGAAATCGCTAGGTGCTCCAAAACTACCGGTGACGATCACTTCTTGACGAACCTTGTCTCCCTCAACCCTATCCTATAATCCCTGTGCCCCCCCGCCAGGTACATCTACCCGAACCCGTACCCAACGCCGGCACTCTCCGGTGGGATCTTCGCCCTCTGGACCTTTGGGTTTTGGATCTCCTTTCCTCACCTCTGGGCTTAGCGTCGGGCATCGGGTTCAGGGCTCAGGTCTTGTGGGTGTTGCAATTCAGGACTTTCGGGGTTCGAGGGCTTGAAAGACGCATTGAGGGAGGTCAGCGCATCAGAAGAGTGCAGGGTTTCTTAGAGTTTCGAGTTTGAGTTCGGTGTGCGGCTTTACGGATGGACGGGAGCCTGCCTCCCCCTCGCCTCCCAAATTTTAGCGACTCCCATGGCGCAGCAGGAAGGACAATTGGGAGCACATGGGAACCTACGACACCAACATGACTGAGTGGGGCGGCGAGCACATCGAGGCTCGCCAGAAGGGCACATGGTTTAGGTTTAGGGTTTAGGTCGGGGTGTAGGCAAGAGCACAATCGCAAACTCGAGCCTGGGTGGAAAAGACTCCCTCAAGTCCCACGCCCTCCACGCTGCCTTGAACCCGAAACCCCAACCCCCAAAAACTCTGAGAACCCTAAACCCTAAACCCTAGTCTGAACATCGCACCCTCGTGTGCTACGCTCCGTTGATCCACAGATGTCCCTTCGGGCTTGGCGCTGCGGCGGCCGCATCGAGATTGTGCCCTGTTCTCGCCTCCCTGGCACTTCGATTGTGTGGGGGTATAGGGGTTTATCTTAGGACTCAGCGTATCTGTAAGTTAAAGGGATTTAGGGGTTCGAGGATTCGCCCCTTTTGGGCTATGGCACCACCCACCCCACCAATCACTAGCCCAATATCTGATCACACTCTAGAACCCCGATACTCCTATCTACCTAAGTGCCATAGCTCAAACTGGGCAGGGGGTCTTATGAAATTTTGTTTCAGGGTTTAGGGTTAAGGGTTGCATCAAGCTTCGGCTTCTCGGATTCTCCGAGGATGAAAGAACATTACATTATAACTATGCGGTTTGGGTAGATACAAATGATTCTGAACGATCATCTCATCCAAGAACCGTGATGTTGCTGGTAAATAGTCATAATGCAAACTACTGTCTCTCTCTATACCATATTGTAAATTGTAAACTGTATATTATCTTAGTAAAGATATGATATACTCTTTGGTGAAGCGGCTTGCGCTTTCATGCAGATAGTTTCAGCCTTGAAGACGGATGCTGTTGAGGGTGACTTGGGTTTGAAGCTTGGGGTTTTGGGCTTCGGTTTTCAGGCGCGAGGGTTGGGGTTAGGGATTGTCGGCCCTGAAGTAGATGGGAAACTACCTACACCCTACACCCCAAACCCCAAACCCTAAGATGCTCCCCATCTTCGGAACTGCGTAACATTCAGGGTTTCTGCAGCATGCCAGGCATGGGCCATGTCTTTCGTGCCGGGGAGCCCGGCAGGGAGGAGTCTAGTATAAGGGTTCTGGCGTTCGCATGGAGAGCTCCAGGGGAGCGCATAAGAAGGATCCTGGTGGCTGGTCCATTGGGGTCTGGATCATTCTGGTGATCTGACGGACAGACCTGGCATTATCATGATCCCGGAATAGTAGGTTGGTGACCATAAAAGATGTAACCCAGTACACCATTGTTTAGGCAGCTGGAGCGCTAGGGGATGGCATATGCGATCCCAGGCTAAAAACCCGTACGTCGTCCACGTGCCCGAGGCCAGGGGGGGGGCACACAGAGGGACCATTGGGAAAACTGCTATGCAGCTTGGTCCCTGGTTGAGGGATGGCATACAGCCGCCGCTGCAGATCTTTGGGACAGATCCGCTCTTTATCGACATGGTGCCGAGGGCGCTCAACCAGTTTCGGCCAAGGAAAAGAGTTATAGACCCATTGAGAGCTGTCCAGGTCATGAAGAACACCAAGCGCGCAGCTTTGGTGTGGCTGGACGAGTATCTGGAGGACACGGCTTGAGCAAGCAGGCTCGATTTGCTCTCGGCACGACGGAGATGGGCTACCTCTCTAAGAGCGAGCTGATTCTAACGAGGAAGCTTTAATTTGCGCACGCCGGATGTGAGGACTACTACAAGAAGGTGCCCTATGCTCGCAGAGTTCAGGTCGGGCCAGTGTGCTAGGGCTTCAGGCTTTAGGATATAGGGTTTGTAGGTAAGGTCAAGTCAACTTTCTCCTCAGAACCCGCACGATTGCCATCGACAAAATCCATGGTAAGTGTAACAGGCAGCTAGGATGATGTAGAATTTCGATGTTGAACTGAAGGGCGAGGTCATTGGGTTTCCCGGGCAGGAATTCAAGTCACCTGGACCTTGGTATCGGCATCCGAACGTGACGGCGAACTTGAGCTTATGGAACAATGTCCACGCTTGTTAAGGTGGGTTTTGAGGGGATGAAGGGCATCTCGTTTTGGCATCCCGGACCCTCTTGAACAAGAGGATGCCCAAGCATAGCCTAGAGGTTAGCATCCGGTTCCACACGGCTCGTCGTCACGGTTGTAAAGAAAGCCGACGGTATTATGTTCTCATGCTTCATGTTGCAACATTCCAAGCCACGACAGAACAGTTTGCCGACGGAGAGAATGTGTGCCAGGATACTTCTTTGCTGCTGCAGGTCGCGTCTACGGCCAACTGAGTCGACCGGAACGTCGTAAAGTTATGGCTTTGTGCATTGATGCGAACCCAAACTGGAGTGGACACTTTCTGTACCGCTGAAGGAGAACCTTCCGTGTATTAAGCCATTCGGCAAAAGTTACTCCACATACACCGTGGCTATGCCGTTCTGCCGCATGCTTGAGCCTTGCAGAAAACCATGTCCTTCTGCATGACTAGCTGAACCTGCGTGCGACCACAACAACTTTTGGGATGCAGTAGGCTTGTCCCCGTGTTGTAGATGACGGTGGCTGCATGCGTGATGCCCCAACCCGTTCACATACTGGTCAGGCCTTGTGTATCACTAACTTTATCCGCGAGCGCGGCTAAGCTGTGCAGGCTGGCGACGTTTCGGAGCGCCTTCGCGTCAAGGAGTGCTGGTAGGATTCGGCTTCATGGTATAACTTCGCATCTAAGAGATCGCTTACTTTCTGAAGCCTGAGGCTTGGCAATGAGGGGCCAGAGATTATGGGTTTAGGTTTGTGCACCATGCCTTATTTCGGCGAGTTCTCAGAATAGGAACCGTTTTGTGGTCGTTGTAAAGATTTGGACACATTGGGGCAAGGTGCCGGAGTTTATGTTTCGTGGCTGGCACTCGGTGGAGGTGCTTGGCATCATGTTGGTGATGATTGCTGTTTGAGGGAAGCTGAAAGCTATACAGACTGTTTTCGTACTATATGACTGGTGTCCCTGTGTGGAGTAGTGGCATGGGCGCGAAGCCGTGGACTTGTTGCATGGGCATGGAGCTGTGGACTTGTTGGGCCTGCATCTCCACAACATCTGAAAATACCTGCATCCTTGGACGGGAGGGCGGGCTGTTTTGCTGTTGCTGCTAGGTGGTGACTTGACGGGTGGAACCTTAACATCAGTGCCTTGTCGTTTTTTGCAATGCTCGCAGCTGCACAGGAGTCGCTGCACTGCCACTCAATGGTCGGCACCTCAAGTCCAGCAGAATCGGGAAACCCGAGCCCTACCCTTTGTGCAACGCTGCACCCGAATTGCTCTGCAAATATCAAAAAACCCATCAACAGAGTACAAGCCCTGCATACGATAATAGAAATAGTGAGGTATACGATACCCGAGAGGCCTGTTCTCTTTCCTGAATCTCGTAAGCTTTGAACGCAGAGCGTCACACGGCCGGGTGACCTTGTTGTCATGTTTTGCGATTGGGAGTAATATAGTAGGATGGACATAATGCATTAGATACATTTGTATTTTATGTTTGTTTGTATCTGTCGGTCTGTTTATTGGCATTTTCTATCAGGATCCTTGCGGCAGCGCTTCTAACCAGATTGAAACCGAACAGATGCGAAAAGAGGCTGGCCTAAATCTGCATAGCCTCAGCTCGTGAATCCTGCAGATTCAATAACACTTCCTGACACCCAGTTCCCGGGAAAACGTTCGAACGATAGCAGAAAGCTCATCAGTTGCATGTCATAGTATATCATCAATCACGCGAACATCCGGTATTTAAGCCCATGCCCTACACCCCAAGCCCAACGCGTTGGCAAGCATGGCTTGTAGAATGAGGATTGGTACATCGACAACATCTATCCCGAGTTACGTGCTGGGCCCCTAGATTTCCGATTTCCATGACCATGGGCAACAAACAATCGAAGTGGCTAGTTTAACAGAAAGTTAGCATGTGTTGTGAACAATGTGCAGATACAGTGATTGAGTGTCCTGTTGGGGGGGGGGGGTTAAGTATGTTCGTGTACGCCGGCATACATGCAAAAGCACATTCATACGCACATACCTACACACGTGCATGCATACGTGCATTCGTGCGGGCATTTGTACATCCATGCATGCGTACATACATACATA
>CAJNJA010009897.1:0-40867 GCA_905231915.1 Symbiodinium necroappetens | reverse complement strand
GTTGGTTAGCTAGCTGGCTCGTGGACGGGACCCAGCTGTGCCGAAGCCAGAGGCCAGCAACATGGAAGTCGAGGGTGCAGCGCTCGCGGAAGACAGTGCTATGCAGGAGCCAGGTGCGAAGGTAGGCGCTGCTCCTGGCGTTCAGGCACGGCAAACGCATGAGTTACGCCAGTAGAGCCGTGCACGGCATGGACATCTGGCAGGTGCCACCGCCACCTGCGAAGGCAGGCGTTGGATATCGTTGGATCGTTGTGGGTTAGCTCGCTGGCACATGACATGGACAGGGCCCAGAAGCTGTGCCGAAGCCGAAGGCCCGTGGAAGCTAGTGCAATGCAGTGCATGGTGGTAGCCGCCTGGGCAGCCGCAGGAACCAGGTGCTGTCGCCGGTGATGCTGCGCAAGCATCGACGCCTGAACCACAGGCAAGATGCTTTGCATGTCTTCTGGGGTTATTGGGAGTTGTTGTATCATGTTGTATCTAAGTGTGGTGAGCAGGCGGCACCGGATGAGGTGATGAAGACTAGTCTTCCTCCAGTCACCTGGAGGGTAGTAGGTGCAGGAGCTGTGTCGCCAGAGCGACCTGCATATGGGCATGTCCTCAGCGAAGATCTTCGATTCATGGCGCATCAAGTACTGGGGTTGTGACTGCTCATTATAAGTCTCGGGAAGGTGCCACTCCCTCCTCCGATGCCGCAGGCCAGACGAAGTCTTTTGAAAAGACATCGTCTGCATGTCAACTGCCCTGACTGCAAGGATGGCTGATTCTGCTTGGCTGGCGGCTTCCGGCCTGGACGGGAAGGCCATTACCTATACTATTTTGCGGGTTCCTTATTAACACTCATGGTGTAAAAATGCACGAAAACCCTGTTCTAATTATTAAAGCCACCCATCGTTTCTGCTGGAGGTCCTTGGCATGCTCGAAGGAGGCTGTGCAAGGGCCAGGCGCATCGCCACAAGAGGCAGAAGCCATAATGTTGGGTTTTTAGTGGTGCCCACACGGTATTACCGCAGAGATTCTGCTCACTGTCATGTCATAGGCACCTGATGATTCACACCCTGGAGCAGTGGATGCAGTTGATATATACACACTTATTGCATATAGACATACACACACATACATAATTACATACACACATACATACATACATACATACATACATACATACATACATACATACATACATACACACATATACACACATATACACATACACACACACATATACATACACACACACATACATACATACATACATACATACATACATACATGCATACGTAGATAGATAGATAAATAGATAGATAGATAGATAAATAGATAAATAGATAGATAGATAGATAGACAGATAGACAGATAGACAGATAGACAGACAGATAGATAGATGTCTTTATCTATTCAGGTAGGTGTATGCGTGTGCGTGTGCGCGAGCACATGCACGTGCGCGTGCTTGTGCGGGTGCCGGTGCCGGCGCAGGCACGGGTGCGGGTGCGGGTGCAGGCATGCGTGCAAGCATGCGTGCATGCGTATGTGTGCGTATGTGTTTGTTCGTGTGTGTGCCATGGTGGTGTATAGCTGCACAGTGCCGGAGCACCCAGGTCTTCCTGCCTCGTTGGGGCTTGCATTGCGAATTAAGTGCTACACCGGACAAGGCGGTGCACAACTTATTGTACAGTAATCTCCCAGTGCAAGTGGCACCGCCTGACTCTCCCGCTGCAAGCAGCCACCGGCTGGATCGTTGCATCTTCAGGGTACGTACGGGTGTCGCTGTCGCCCTGTGCTCGTGGCTTCTTGGCCCAAGTACCAAGAGCAAGCATGGCGCTGCATCCCGGCATTGGCCCCATGGTGGCATCCGCACGGGCTCAGGTTTTCATGGGCCGCCGCCTGGCATTGCCTACGCTCATAACTTGCACCAGTAGCCATGGAGCTGCCGTGCCATCAATCCATCTTAGTAGCACTTCAGCTGGGTCAACACCAAGAACGCTCCGTATATGCAGCTTCGCGACAGGCATTGCGGCGTTGGTGTCGCTTCGGCTGCCACAGGGCACCCGTCGGTCAGCTAGTTCCACGACTGGCGCCAAAGTTGCTTTCCATCCGCGCCGGTGCAGAGCTGGCCCAGCCGACGGCTTGCTAGCGTTGGACGATGGCGCTGGCCAGGAGCCACTTCAAAATTGCAGCACCGGCAGGAACAGTGCTGACAGTACCTCTGCCAGCATAGCAATTGATGACAGGCAGCTTCAGCACTGGGAGCAGCAGATACATGCGCTCGTAGTGGTACTGGTATCTACAGAGCATGTCAGAACGAGCGAGTTGCAGGAAGAGGTCCTCGGACTGAACGACCAGGGTTTCGAGGATGGTGACTGGGGCTACTATGGAAAATGGGCTGCTGCCCTTGCAAAGCTCTTGCTGAAGCAGGGCATCATCGATTTGGACGAACTGGACGTGGCTTTGGGAGGGCGGAGTCCAAAGAAGGTTGGCGAAACCTTCAAGGTTGGGGCGGCGGTGAGGATAAAAGGCCCGACCCAGACAGGCCCTGCATCGCAGTGGCGGAGGCCATACTTGCCGGTTCCTGGCAGCGTGGCTGGGCTGCAGGGTGCCGTAGCAAAGAGACTGGGCCTCCGATCAGATGACAGTTTTTTTGCTTTGCAAAAGAGCCTTGGTTTGGACATGGACGCAACCTGCAAGCAATACATGTATGCGGTGAACATCGATCCGGAAGCACTGTCGACAGGTTCTGAAAGAATCGTCACCGTTGAAGTTTCCCAGTGCTGGCTTGAGGCACTGAAGCCTGAGGCAGAGGCAGATGCAAAACCGTCTGGGGCAGCGAAAGCCCCCAGAGCCCCCAAGAGGAGACACTTGCGTCAGAGCCTGAAGACCGTCGCTCAGAGCATGCACGACTTTGCATCGAAGCATGCTGAATTTCGCAAGCATGGTCTTGAAATTCACAGACATCAGGGCAGGCACGAGCGACACGAGCACCTTCCACGATCCATCGTGGAGGCGCAGGCAGTGGAGAAGGAAGGCAGAGAAGCGCCGGGACAGCGGGTCACTGAGGCACTCTTGCAGGTGTTGATTTCCAGGGGCATCCTGGCTATGTCAGCGGTTTCTAGGGCAATGGAGGTCATCGACTCCTTGGGAGTCCATCCCGTAGGTCCGTGGATTGTGGCGCGTGCCTGGTGCGACACTAGCTTCAAAAGCTTGCTTCTCGAAGATGCACATGCTGCCATTGAGTTGCTGGGTCACGAGGCGACTAGCTCTACATCCACAGTGAAGATCAAAGTGGTTGAATCGACACCCTGGGTGCATAATCTGGTTGTTTGCACTTTGTGCTCCTGCTACCCGGTCACTTTGTTGGGCTTGTCCCCAGCATGGTACAAATCTCGCGAATATCGCGAGCAAGCAGTGCAAAGACCGCGAGAGCTGTTGAGAGAGTCGTTCGGCCTGGAAATTCCACAAAACGTGGAACTTCGAGTGCACGATTCCAATTCTGAATTAAGATATATCGTGTTGCCTCAGCGCCCTGTGGGAACTGAGGGTTGGTCGGAAGAACGGCTTGCCTCCGTGGTGACACGCGATGCTATGATTGGCGTTGCGTTGCCGGACGTGGCAGAAGCGGGTGATTCTCAAAGCAAACAGGCTCTCTCTTTTGCGCATCATAATTGAGGTCTCGTTGATACACTGTGCTTTTGCAGGACTCCTTGTAGGCTTGGCAAGTTGACACGTCACGGTCCTGTCGGCCCTTCAACTTCCCCCAGACCATGAAAGTCATCTGGCATAGTCCCAGAGCAATCCCGAGGGTTTAAGCTTTAAAGCACCCGATCGCGGCTCAAGGGGATTTGTCGCGGTTTGGGAGTGCCCATCAAGAATGCGTTGAGAAACCGAATGTTCACAGGATCGACTTTAATCTTTACCCCACTCCCACGCAGTCATGGCTTTGTTCGTAGAAGATTCAAGTGGTGAGAGGCTTGCCCATAGTCAATTGTCAAGAGGATCGACGTGTTTGTTGATTTCCATGATACACAGGGCCCTAGCAGTTTAGCCTTCCCAGCTGCTTCAACTTGGCTGCTGGACCTGGCTGCTTGTACAGCAGCTTTTCAGCAAACACGTGTGAACGCCGAAGCTTGTTGCCAGCCGATTCCGGGACCAGTTTTGCGCACACCCTTGGTTTAACCTACAACGACCTGTGGCCATTCTACTTAGGAAGGACTGGAAGCCCCGTGAGTCACGGGTTTCTTGCCAACTTTCCTTCCAGACTGGTAGATAAGATGTTTTGATTCCTGGAAATCTACGAATAGCGGGAAAAGGATACATCATGATGTCCCTGCATGGTGCATGGCAATGTATGCGAATGCGCTGTTTGACTGTCTGTCTATGTGTTCTGAGCTCCTCCCGTCAAGACTTAAGGCAATTTTCACCCCTGGGCTGACCTCGTCGACATGCGAGGCTGCAGACGCAGCCCAGGCATGATCACAAATCTCTATGGTCGTTGCGAGAGATCGAAGTTACATGTCGAGGATGTGGCCAAGGCAGAGTCTCATTGAAACAAGAAGAGGAGACGTGGCGTGCTGCGGCACGCCAGTACGGAAAGAGCAACAAACGGTGCAGGAGCAACGCTGGAAGGAGGAGTGGATCTCCGTGGCGCAGGTCTCACCTTGACTTTCCTTGCTCCTGTGCAGCTTCAGCCGATGTCTCAGTATTGAACTCTATCAGGTGCGGCCCTGGAAACCTTCATGGGAGCCTCTTGCCTTCGGATTCGGGCAAGTAGGCACTAGGTAGTCTCAATCACGGCCTAGTGACAGACATTCAGTTTGTAGAACCTGCCCGATTTGCCAGGCGGGGGAAGTCTGAGAACCTGTCAGAGCGTGCGGGCGGGTGCACTGCCGTCAGTTGCGCCGAAATCGCCGCATGGCTGGACATCTGCAGACAATGATCCCACATCCCTTCTGCTGCTCGAGGAGTGTGTAGTCCTCCCAAGGCAGCATCGCAGCAGCCTTCGTTGCGGAGGTCTCTCGGCGTTTCATAAAGCCGGCGAAAACTGTTCTGCAAACTGGGGTTACCCGAGGAGCATGCCTCAGAGTCATAAGCCACGGCACGACCAGTTCCGCGCCGTCTCTGAGCTGCACCAAGTGCCGAAGCCCATCAGCGTGTAACTGTCGTTCACCCCGTTTCATTCTGGCGCCATGAATTCGTGCCCGAGGGCAGGCACAAGTCAAATACTCAGCCTCCCGGCCATTTTGGGTGCGGACTTGCCGTTTTCTGGGCAAGCACTCTGTTTGCTTCAGCTCTCATCCTGCTCTGGGTTGGCCGCTCCAGGCGAAGAATATGGAGACCAAAGTTTTCTCCGGAGCAGAGTCTAGCACTGACAGCTTCTTGCCTGTGCTGGGATATCGCATGATGGCTTCTGGTACCAGCCTGCCTTGGTCAAAAATGACTTCTCCTGCAACTGCTCAGGATGCCATCAAACCGCTGTCAGATGTGGATGCAGCATCTGAGACGAACACGGCGGCAACGACTTCCTTGCATACAGAGGCGCTGGAGCCACTAGCGCCACACCTGTAACTTCAATCGCTGTACAGCTCCGACCAACAGACAACGCCTAGCGGCCCAAGCTTCAGCGAATTCTTGATCGCTGTTTGTTGGCACCAGCAGTCAGAACATGAGCATACCAAGAACAAGTATAGCAAACTCGTTGCGGGGATCCGCATTCCGCACTGAGAGAACGTTCACCACTATCCAACACACCAATCATTCCCCAGGAGAGGACTGCCAGAATTCTGTCTGAGCGAAACAGGCACGTTGCAATCAAGAAGTGGTCCAGGGATGCTGTCCGAACCAACTCCTTGTGCTCTCGCCAGCCCGCTACTCGATACTCCGGAACGGAAGATGACTTGCTACCCACCACAGACTCAGGCTTTGTTCATGTTGTTTTATCGAGTCTGCCAACTAACGGTAGTGGAATTCATGCTTTAGTGGTGCAAGTGTGCGGACGAGTTGAGTAGAAAGACTGCTCCACACCCGGCATGCAACCTGCGGAAGGGAGTGTAGAAGGAACCCGAGCCTTGAGAGCTGAGAACTATGCGTTGTAGCCTTGCTAAGTTTGTGTTCGAAAGACGGTAACTGGCCTTCTGGCATGTACCTCTTCGACTCTTCGCTGCCAAGCATGCCGTAGGAGCTTGCCGGTGTTGTGCAGGCCATCTGCCACGAGGTGTTCAGCCAAGACGGCGATGTCCAAAGTGAGCAGTTGCTTGGCTTCGAAAGCGTTAAGAATTCCAACCGCCTACCACATGAGGCTTACATTGAAAATTGAGTCACCGAAGAACGAAGTCTGCTACAAAACACTGTTCGTGGGTCTGTCAGTATTCATGACTTCTGAGGTGTTGCTCAGAGACTCCAGATGGTGTCAGCGGTGCTAGAAGACCTTCGTCTGATGATTGCAGCTTGCCCAGATCCATGCCATGTCAATGTGGGGAATTCATCTGTGCGCTTTTGTGCCGAGGTGTTGGTCAGATATTGACGTTGTTGTGGCTTATCTGCAATCGGACGCACTTCCGCCGTGCAGTGCCGCAGCACTGGCAATGCTTCAGGCGGAATGAATCAGCGAAGTTGCTCCCTCTCAGGGAGGAGCTCTTCGGCACAGTCAGGCAGTCAGGGCTTTGCTGTGCTCCCCAAGAGATGCAGATATGTGCATTCGTCTGACATGCAGGGACGCAGCCGCAGATGCTTTGCCGAGCTTCGAGCGCATGGCACTGGTGGGCAGTGCCCGGAGCTCAGGGACTCAAGGATCTCCAAAACATTCCAAAACCCGGAAGTTCTGGTTCACGGGTGCTCAGATCCCAGCTGAGGTGGCCCTGACAATAGATGTACCCAGCTCTGCCCCTTGGAGAAGAGCTGGAATTGTCGAGATGTGTCGAGGCTGCTCTGAAAAACCCATATGCAAAGGATGTCGATGCCGTCGTCTTCACGAAAACTCCCGTCGATGCCATCCAAGCCCTCAACGACATGGCCGCCTTGCTAAGGCAGAAGGAGCTTTGCAGCAGTTAGACTTTGTCTTTGTCTTTTGCATGTCTGTTTTTTCTCTGAGGTTTGTTTGCTCTTACTTTATAGCTGCTTTAGCTTTGCTCGGTTGAATTCTTCAGATGCGGAGGAGCCCCAGCTTCGCGTGCAGGTCATCGACCGCGCTAGGGTGCCAATTATTATGGCCGCTCTCCTCGGCATGCTGTCTTGCCACTGCGTGACGGGGCCATGTGTAGGCAATTCGAAACATCCCTCAGACTTCGAGGTTTCGACCGGCGACAGGATGGCTTCTCTCGATTTATCTGTGAATCGGAAGCTGCCGGCAGCCTGGCACAACAGCAACAAACCGCTGAGGCGACCTAGACTACAGTGTTGCGCGGAGTTGCAGCCTCCTCATGGCCTAAATTCTATTAAAGGTTCTGGAGGCAATGATTCGAGGTGCGAGTTAGTGGGGATTGGGAAGCAACTATCCAAGGATGAGCACGTCTCCTGGTTTCGGAGCCTGCGCATCTTTCAGGAGGAGCAGGAATTGGTCGCTCGGCCCATGCGAAGTGTACTGTGCTTGTAGACAGCTTGCCCTTGATGCTTGAAAGCAGTCTTTGGGACAGGTTGTGGATTTTCTGAGATGTGTAAAATACTGGCACTCACAGCGCCAGATACCCGGCACGAAAGAGGGTGGCTATCCCATTCTGGCTTGGATACTTTTTGCAGTCCAAAGGCTGCAAGCCTTCCTCGCTGAAGAAACACTCAATGCAAGCCATTGTGGGCGTCTTCTAGCCGCACTGGACCACTTTTTTCAGTCCTTGGTCTGGCCAGCTGACACCCATGTCAGCATGTGTGGTTCTTCGGAAGAGTACATGGGCTCCCGGATTTGGCCGTTCCCGTGCATCTTGGACCCTGTGACCCCGGATGTTGGCAACTCAAACTTGATCCACGAGATCCCGATCGCAACGCAGATTCTGTATGCGGACGAGTTCCTCAGAGCAAGGGCCCTTGTGGCTGCAGCAATCTCTGGTGATGGCAACGCCTTCGCCCGGCTCTTTGAACGCGAGTCCTCGACATTGCTCCAAGCTTCTCCATTTCCAGGCGACAGCAAGGGAAATGAAGCTTACGGCTGCGCGGCCTTCGTATTGAAGAGACAGAAGATATGGCTAGTGGAGGTTCTGTCTATTTCCAAGATGCGAGAGAAGTGGACCGCTCCTTTTCTACATCGCTGCGATTCTCAGACGGAGCTTCAGGGATGTCTGCTTAGCGTTGACGGCGCCGGAGCAGTGCAGCGCTTCCCGGAACTGCGGCAAGGGCTCACTTTCACTCCGAGGGACTTTGTGGCCTGTGCAGAGCTTGACCACATATCTCAACAGACGCCATCTGTGCGCCTGACGAAAGGGGACTTGCGACGCTGGCAGGACCTGCAGAAGCTGCAGCTGTTGATCCAGTAAAGTTCTCATGATATCTCATGTAGTGTGCGACGCGCGACTCCGGGCACAGCACATGCGGGCTTAGCCCGCACTGCCGGGGCCGGATGTGGAAGGGCAAAAATGGCACCTGACACTGCGCATACTTGTAGCATCTTGTACCACACAAGCTGCTGTCGGTCATTGGCAATTGCAGGCTGTGCAGCGCTCGCAAGGTGTTGTAAGCAGTCTCTTCAAGACTTCTCTTGGCTGAAGCAACCGAAGCAAGTGATCGAGCACGCTGCACATCTTTGCACAGTCTGAAGTGGGATAAGCATTTTCTGCCGTATTTGTACAGGGTCAGCTTATTGCACTGCGCAGTGCTCCTGTTGAGCATCTTGCTGGGGGCAGCATCGCAGAGAGAAGGCAAGCAGGAACTCTTTGCTTGCGACAGTGCCCTGATGCATCCACGCGTGCAGTGTTGTGTGATCTGTGCTTCCTGCAATCAGCCGAGCTGGCCGAACTGCTTTTTACAGAGACTCGTTGTGGCATGTTCTTTTCGACAAGACGTTACGACGAATCAGCGTCACTAGCCAACATGTACATCTCTAGCAAAACTTCTTTTAAAATGTTAGAAGCCATGTTGCAACTGTGTCGACATTTTCAATGTGAACAGAGTAAACCTTCAACGATGTGGGCCCTGACCATGTCGTGTGAAGACCTAGTTAAATTACCGCACTATGGCTTCAACTTTTTCTGCGGAAGTTTGAGACTACAAGCGCACGCTATGAAAACATGATACCGCTGAGGGCATCCCGCAGGTGCGACAGTAGGTGCAGACATGCGTCTCTTGATGCTGCCATGTTTCGCCTGCGACGGAAGCGCAAGCCGCCCCACGAATACTGGTCGTTGAAGCGCCTCAAAAAGGGAGGCCTGCAGCTCACCTCTCGCAGTGCATTCGGACTTGGAGCAGCTTTGTTTGCGTGCAGGGACTATCGAGGGACAAGCTGCAAGCTGTGGCTATCTGCTTCTGAATGATGCCGCGGAGGATGACTACGAACAGCGGGTGAAGGACTACCCGGACGAGATCCTTCTGGCTCTGAAGTCCAACTTGGTGTCCGGCCGGCCTGTCTCTGAGGTTCGCGGCCCTGGCGCCCGTGGCGGCCGTCGCCCTGCTTCCAAGAAGCTACCCCCGGGCATCCGGTCACGCGGAGGCGGGTTCTATGTCGCCAGAGTCATGTTCAAGGACCTCCGCATTGTGACAGCGCGGGCGCCTATGCACCAAGCGCTGCGATGGCTAACTTCCCTGAGCTCCCTTCGATGCCGCTGGGCCGACCATGGAAGCTTCAGACCTTTTTTGTCCCGCCGCAGTCATTAGCTTAGGCACTGCATGCACCCGCGCTTCCGCAAGCGCCACAGAGCCCCTGACGATGCATGAGCTGACCAGTGATGCTCGGGCAGATTCAATACTTTCATATGCGCATGTTGCCATGTGACGCTTCTGCTTGTCTCAGCTCCCCACTGTACACTGTGAGGAATTGGAAGGCACTCCTTCGCTTAGCTGCGCATCGTTCGAGACAGTGCTAGCCAAAGGCAAACAGCGGTTTGGCGACTTGGCGGCAATTGGTTGCTGGAGACACCAGTTTTTTATGCAGACCACACGGGTCATTGTTTTCCGGCCGTCGGGAAAACACCACTTAATCCTGATGCGCTGACTCAAGACCCCTTGCTTGATGGCCGCCACCAGCTTGATCGAATTTATTAAATTAGTTACCTTCCACGAGCACCTCTTCCGACCATGGATTCGTCAGCTTGTTACAGCACCATGATGGCCGCCATAGTCATCCCTACCACATTCATTTTCACCGTCACTATTTCTGTGTCATCTTCGTCACCTGCGCTATCCTCCTCTTCCTTTGTAAACAATGCCCTCATGGATTTGGCATGGCACACGGCACAGGCACGCCTGCCACCGCCAACCTGACGCCCCTCGGACCGCAAGAACAGCGTCGCAGGGACTGCAAGTCTTTAGATTGCCCATTGCACAGAAGGCAGGGCGCGAGAGGACCTTGTAACCTCACTGCGTGGGTTGGCGAGCCATTCTCACGTACATTACGAAGACGGCCTTGGCGCCGGCATGACAATCAGAAGTATCACGAAGTGCAACAACCAAGGCTCGCCCTGCAGTTGCGCAGCGAGCTCCTCGCCAGAGTGGAAAACACCCCCAAGCGCAGCCTCGCAAAGGCATCGCACGGTTTTTAGAAAGTGCCCGATGGAAGCTGTCACTCATGAGTTCGTGCAAGGTGGTTTCCACATGGCAGACGGCTGCGAAAGCCAGGGTGCTGGCAGAGAGCCTCGCTTCGCTCAAAAGTGGTGCAAGGGCATATAAGGGGTGTCTGAAGTGTCAAAAGTGACCCAACATCGGACATCCCGGGGCAGCCCAGGAAAGAGTCGCAGCCAGTGAAGCAGCGGAAGCTTCTGGCTGCAGTAGCGGCAGAGCGCACTAGGCGCAAGTTTCAGGCGGGGACCCGAAGACAGAAATGCCTCTACTTCTTAAAGTGAAAGTGTACGCCTGTAGGTAGGGGAGCAGCTTCAGCAGATGCTCGGTTATCCTGGCAATGATCGACATGCCGCCGCGCAGCTCAGGGAGACTTGGCCAGATTTCTACTAGGATGTTGTTGGTTTCACGGGTACGAGTTACGGGTTCGATTCAGACCTTTGCAGGGGGCGAGTGCAACGGGCAAAGAGGGTTCAGACGAGTCTGCGAGAACCAGGGTTCAAAACCTCACTCACAGACACTCCCGGAAGACCTTCCCCGAACCTTCCTCGTCCTGGCTGCGCTTGTGGGCCGTTTGGGTACTTTTAAAGTGCTGATTCGTAGCCTTACTAACGTTACATTCGGAGGTCAGTAGGTCCCGTAGGTCGTGAGCAGGACACTACGCCTGGGATGTTCGTCAAGGTACGAGCGCTGTTGCGTCAGCTCGTGCGGCCGCGAACCATGCAGGCCGGTGTCGGCCGATACTTCGCCTTCGCACTGCAAGTTGTGCACAAGGGCAGTCCTTGTGTGAGGCGCGTCTCTTGCGGCGACCGCGTGGGATTTTGCCGGATGCGATTCGCCACGTGCGTCCTCTGCATTTTCTTTCCATCAAAGAAGCTCGGAGCCAAGTGAATCACAAAAGAGAGGCAGCTTGAAGCTCGATTGGCTGAGGTGCTGCACGTTAGCGCCATATCCATCGCCAGCTATGACGTCGCGATGGAGTCACTGAGGCCGACCATGAATGTTCAACATGGCTTGAACGACGTTCCATAGGCCTGACTTTTACCGCAGGCTGCGGCTGCGCAGCTTCGTTTACGAGCCGAGCTTTCTGGACGGCCCAAAGGAATCTCGGAGAGGACTGTGGCCGTCCATGAATGTCGTAGAAGGATGGGTTGGTTTCGTTGCTTTCAGTCTGTTAGTGATAGTAATGCAGGTGGCACTGCTCGCCTTCGTTGGCTTCTTAGTCAGCTTGGCTTCTAATCTTTGACTCGTTTCTTGGCCTACGAGCTTGCTGGACTTCCTGTACTGATGGACGAATCGAATGAATAGAGAACTGAATGTATGCATGCATGGATGCATTGACGGATGGATGGATTATAGAAGATAGCACTGGGGAGTCAAAGACTACGGACCGCGTCGAAAGAGAGTACCACCTAGCAGTACGTGGCTTAAACTGGCATCAGGAAGCACCAGAGAGTACTACATGCAAAGTAGGCAGTACTGCAAATCAGCACGTGGTGACGAACTAGAGATCCCGCAAAGCGGGAAAACGACAGACTAAGAAAGTCCCGAAGACATGCATTTGTGCCGGTTCCCCGCACAAAGATCCGGCCGACAACTGACTTCAGGACGCACGCTCACAATGCCGGCAGCGAAGCAGGCAACACTTGCTGAGTGACACCATGCAAAGACAGATGCAGTAGAGTAGTCGCAGGTGACCCTTTTGCTGGAAATGCTTCGTGCGCCGCACCTGTCTCGACTCTTCTTCGAGGTGGACCTGCGGAAGGCCCCCAAGGCACTTGAAATCAGCTCGGAGTGTGAGCGCTCTTCTATCGGGAAGGTCCCGTTTGACGTGGAGAGTATGGGAGAGCTGCCGGGAGTCCTGACTACGATGGGGTCCCTCTCGGTGTTGATGCTGCGGGCGCCATCCCAGGTGCCACAGCGATGCACAGCCTGCTGAAGTAAGGGTTTTGATCCTCGTTGTTGCGCCCGTTGGCAGGAATTTCTCTCCACTGCGGCAGTGCGCAGCATCTTCGACGCGATGCCTGTAGGTGCCTCCTTGGAGTTCCACAAGGATCAACGCGTGGTTTGGTTTGGAAGCAAGACATAGCGGCATGAAGTTCGGAGCCCTGCTCTACACTGGATCGGGCCTCGGCGACCTCAAGGTGCTTGAGCCTCGTCTTAAGGCCTTTCTTGCTCTTGACATGGTTTGGCATAGCCATTCTGGATAACTCTAGGAGTGGTGGCGCGCATATCTAACAAGCAACTTACGTATCAAGGCTCTCAAACCCCAGAAAGCAAAAAAATAGCAAACGTGGCAGCCATGAGCCCTTAGCCGTAGACCCAAAACACATCAAACGACTGAGAACTCTAAACTCGGATGTTTGCGGGTCGGGGGAGGAAGCCGTCCTAGGCTCCAGGTGAACAGGTGAGGTCTATAGTCAAGAGGGTGGCTGAGGGGCAGCAGGCTGTTTAGGATATAGCACTTCATCCGGACTTAAAGCATTCTCGATGGGACATGCTTGGAATCTGTTCGTGACACCGTTGGCAGCACAACTTGGGGAATGCCATGTTCTCCTAACTTCTCCTGTTCGTGATAGCCAGGTCACCATCAACCCCTTCATAAACGCTAGATACCGAACCCTACACCTGTTCCGATTCGGCAGAGGCTCTTGTCATCGGTGACAACCAGCCACACCTTTGCTAGCAGCTTCTGCTCGCTGGCCGATTTGTGGGGCTCCGGGGGTGCGCGACTTAAGCTTTCACGGAGATGCACTCCCGCACTACCCCGCGAATGCTTGGATGTATCTTCAAGCTTTTAAACCCTACACCCCAAGCCCCAGAATCCCTAACCCTAAACCCCTAAACCCCTAAACCATAAACCCTAAAACCCTAAACCCTAAGCCCAAACCCTAAACCCTAAAAGAAACCCTGAAAGACTCCGGGGTCCGATCGAGCTGCCCAGCCGGAGCCGAAACGGGCACCCGGAGCACCAGCCGCTTCGAACTGGGCCTCTGAGACGTCAGGGTGGCTCGGCGGAACCCTCACGGCCGCTTTCCTCTTGCATCATGCACCAGGCCAATCTCCCAGCCCGGACGCAAAAAAGAGCCTACGTGCAGTCAAATTCTATCACATTCTCTCTCTCTCTCTCTCTCTCTCTGTCTCCCTCTGTCCGTCCCTCCACGCGTGCGGAGACGTCTGCACGTTTTTCCACGCTTCCCAGGCTTGGAATCGCAGGAAGTCAAAGGGCCCCCACAAAACTGAGGCCCCTGAACCCAAAAGGCACAGCGCAGGATGCCCCCGTTGAATTTGTCGCCACTGTGGCACCCTGGTCTAGCCTCGCAGGTCGGTGTAAATGCACCGAGCAGCTGAACAGCAAGCTTGTTGGAACTGTTGCAGTTTTGGCCCAAGGTAGATACCGAAAAGTTGTAGCTCATGGTCAGCCCACGTTCTTCTACTTCATCGGCTGGTGCATAATGTGGCGGCTTGCGAGGGCCTTCTTAAGCATTGCGGCTGGCAGTCTGGTTCTCGCTGCAGAGCGCGAGAGGCATGAACGTCCTCACATCTTGTTCCTTATGGTAGATGAGATGGATGGTCGACTCCTCGACGATGAAACACCTCAGTTCAAGCCGCCTTTGCCGAATTTACGAGCCCTTATGAATAGGGGTGCTTATTTTCCAAATACGTATAGCAATTCTCCGTTGTGTGTTCCTGCGAGAACATCGATGGTGACTGGACGGTACAACTCTGATATTAAGATTTGGGACAACTTCGTGGGCATCGCGAATGTCAATGGGGACGACACCCAGATTGATCAAAGATGTCTTGCTGCGTACTCCCGCCGGGAATGTCTTGAGTTCGCAGCTGTGCAAAGAATCAACGGCACGTTCTTCGATGTTCTTGCTGACCAGGGTTACAACCTGACCCTTTGGGGTAAAGTCCATGCGGGCGGAGGTGTCGAACGCTTTAGCCGACACATTTTTAATGACCCGTTCACCGGAACAGGACTGGTCCGTGAGTCTGCTAAGGCCTGGACACGTTCCACAGGCGTGTCCTCCAAGTTGCAGGACCCGACAGATTGGCTCCAAAGACCGATTGATGTTCCGAAGCCGGCTGAGAACTTCTTCGATTACCCAACCGCAGAGGAGTGTACACGCTTGTTGGAGCAAGGGCTCTTCAAGTCATCTACGCCGCAGTTTCTATACTGTTCATTCGCAGTGCCGCATCCGCCGTATCAGACCAACAGTACATACTGGAATGCAGTTGGACCACTTGGAAAGCATGCCATACCCCCATTGGTGCCACGGAATAAGTTGCATCCCGCGGATGAGTATGCTGTCAAATCTAAGCAGTTCTGGAATTTGGACAATTGCTCGTCGGAGCACATCGAGCATTTCCGGCGTGTCTACTTCGCGATGTGTGTGGAAGCAGACCACCTCGTGGGAAGGATCTTGAGGGCTTTCTGGGCGAATGTGAACCCCGACGATGCTTACGTTATCTTCGTCTCTTGGCTGCAGACCCCTAGACGCCCTCCTCTGCTCCGACCTATGAAACACACGAAACGGAGTATCAGACGTGAGACACGCGGCCCGAAGCCGAAGCACAGACTGAAAAAGGGATCGATCCCCCGTGTCGGTGAGCAAGGGGGTTGCTAGGGGCTGAAGAGCTTCAGGGTGTGACGCAGTTGGGGGCATTTGTCCGTGGTTTAGGTCTCTGACCATGGCGAGCTGAACCTCGAGCATCGTCAGTGGCAGAAGAGCTCCATGAAGGAGGCCTCAGCGCGCATCCCCCTCATCGTTTCCGGGCCTGGCATGCCGAAAGGACGGAGAGTTCAGTCTCTTGCCTCCTTGAACGACATATACCCAACACTCATCGACATGGCCGGTGCACGCTCGCGTGTCCCAGTAGACAAACTTGCCGGAGAGTCTGTGCTGCCAATTGCCCATTGGGACCAGCGCAAGAGGGGTTATGTGGTTTCTGAATACTATGACACATTTTCGAGGACCGGGACTTTCATGGTAAGACACGGCCAGAAGAAGCTCATAGTGCACGCTCCCTTGGAAAGTGGGCTTCGCTGGCCTTCGCAGCTCTTTAACATTGCCGAGGATCCATGGGAGCTTACAGATCTAGCTAACCAGTTTCCATCGGAGGTGACCCGCTTGGAAGCGCTGCTACACAAGGAGTTCGATGTTGAAGCAGTGGACAAGCAGAAAAAAGAATATGATCATCTGATGTTCGTGAATTATGTCTACCGCAGATATTCCGGGCCGGCTGGGTGTCAGAAGGCGATGAATGTTGCATTTCCGGGTTTCGATGATGAAGATGCTAAGCTTGTTGAGGCATGGCTTGGGAAGCCTTGCTGCAAAGTGCAGGCAGGTCGAGTTCAGCGCAAGGCCAAGTACCACAAGTTGGCTTGCCCGTCAAAGATGGGCGACAAATTCCCATAGGGAATTCTGCCCAGGCTGTGTTTTCTGCTTGAGCCGAAGCGTTTTGATTGTAAAATAAGCTACTGGCGGCTGCATGCATCATTGAATCACGTGTGGAGATGTCGCTGTATGCTTGCTGCGATGGCTTGTGAATTGGGCCTTCACCTTCAGCTGCTCTGTTCACCAGCCTGCCCAAGAGTTTTAGACAGCTTTGCAGCCGCATCGTACTGTAACGCTGGTGCAGTAAGATTGGCAAGCGGCCCGGCCGAACACTCATCAGAGAGTTTCGTCCCCCAGTTCAGGTAATAACGGCAGTAGTTTCGGTGTGGCATGACTTGAGCCGTTGCCATGCTGTAGCTGCAATGGCTTGGCTCGACTTGACATAGCCTACAGTTGGATGCTTTGCCCGAGAGGTCACGCCACCACTTCCGAAGGAAGGAAGCTAGGCCTCTTCTCCAGGCGTTACTGCGATGTTTGTGGAGAGAAGGTGTCTCGCCGAGGCGGAGTTTACCATGAATGCGCTGCTGGCTGCGACTTCCGAGTTTGCAGCATATGCAAGAAGGAGGCCGAGAAGAGTAATTACTTCGTGGAGCCATGCACCTTCACCTTTCCTGGTGGGCTCGGTCCTTTCAGTATTCAACGAACAAGCCTCGAAGGCTCGGATCTCTTCCGCAGCGATCCGCGGTCACGCGGCGGCTCTTGGATCTTGCGCGACAACTTCTTCCAACGCGGTGGAAGGAGTCTTCGAAGGTGCTGGCAAGCCTTGCAAGAGAATGGGGTTGCACTCGAACTGCCACAAAAAGGCACGGGCATTGCAGTGGATCTTTCGCCCATAGCTCCGACCAAGCTGTGTTCAGAAGTGCGCAGGGCTAGCCGTATTCCTGATGTACCCGGGGTCCTGGTGGCATGGATGTATGCTCTACAGATCGAGTGGCACATCATTTTAGGGGACTCAGAAAGAGAAGAAGACGGCACAGCAGCGGACTGGTCGTTTCTGACGGTTGGCGGATTTGTTCTCCTGCAGGAGGATGAGAATTCACAGCTGAAGGTGTTGTGTGCAAACTCCGTATCTTTTCACCCAAGTGGTCCTATGCAGTTCTCGGCTCCGCAGCCGTGGTGTTCTGAGTGGACTCGCAAGCTTGCCGAAGCCGGGCGCTTCCGAAAGGTCACCGTCCAAAAGTGGGCCAGTGCTGGAGCTCGATACCTCTGCTGGATTTGCCCCGAGGAAAAGCTACTGAGACCCGGGGCTCGGCATGGGGGTTTCGTCTTCCTTTTCCACGAGCTCGATGAGGAGGACACGAGCGGCAGGGATCGCTTTTTCGAAGTCGTTGGGGCGCCTGTGACCAGCGAAGCCCGCACCCTCGAGCTCCTTTCTCAAATTCCAAAGAGGTCTTCGCAGCCCGAGGCCCCGCGGCCAAGGGGCTTGAACCTGGGGTCGCCACACTTTCCCAAAGCGAACTTGTTCACTTTGTCAGAAGTCCCAAGACCATATAGGGCTGATGGTTCGAACTGGAACCCTGCGCTCAGCAAATGCAGGAGGCAACAAACTGTACAGGGTTTAAATGTCCATCCCAGACAAACTTTCAACTCCACTGCGCTCGTGGGAGGTTCTGCAGTCATCGGCCCTTCCTTTTCGAGTCGTCGGTGAAGTGCTTCCTGCATCATCCTCGAAGCACATGGAGGACCTTCGCCAGCGCTGCTTCAAGGCTGCCTCCGACGGACGCTGGTCCCTGCTGGCGCACATTCTGACGGAATTCCCGGCAGTAGCACAAGCGCAAAACGAAGAAGGCGCCTCGGCTGGCTCAGAGGTCGCAGCTTGAGGCCGCTTGTACTGGGTTTTGCCTTCTCTTCTGAGGTCAGACAGTGCTGCACAAAATAGCGGCTGGACGCCCAAAGACACGGCGTGCTACAGAACTCCTTCGCTTGATCCATTCGCAGGGTGGGAACCTTGAGGCGCAGGACACGTCTGGACAGCACCTTGGGTGAAGCATGTCCGCGGCACCATATCGATCCCACGCATGCATTCAGGCATCATGTGCGATGTCCAAGGAAGGCATACAACCTGGGCGATCAGATCTTCCGCGCCCAAGCATGTGAGATTTGGGGTCTCGTCCCTGACCTTTTTGCTGACCCAGAGGCGGCACCCCTTCACGATTCACTTGTGCAAGACTTGTCCTTGAGCGACTCATGTGACTGGCCCTGAAGGTTTGGTTCGATTATTGGGATGCGAACAAAGATGGACATCTGTCTCCAGAGGAGTTAGTGCCTGCCTTGGCAGCTGCCTACCAAGTAGGTGAGCTTGGCAGACAGTGGATTGAAAGCTATGTGAACACTCACTACCGTGAGATGGCTGCGCTCGACCCGAATGCTCTCCTGACTAAGTCTGCTTTTTTGGGCAACGAAGGTCTGCTACACAAGCTGCAGTCCAGTGAGGAGTTCATTAGTTTGCGTGGGCAAGAAGACAGTCCTGGTAAGAAGATGCCAGCATTGTTTAAGACGGAAGGTCGTAAGAAGCCTACTGAAGCCGACAAGGAGGCAGTAAAGAAGTTCTCCAAAGCTTTGGAAGATCTGCGGGCAAAGCATGGGTGGAACAGAGCTGGGAATGCAGCACCCTCCCATGCAAGACTTTTGGAAGTGTCTGGTCCTTTCCCTGGTGGAGACTCGGATCCAGAGCATCGCATGAAGGCAGCCAGGCAGATGTTGGCTTGGTCTTTTGCGAAAACAACGGCCAGAAGCGGCAAGGAATGGATGCACGGCTTTAAGATACAGTTCACTGGGGACGATGCTGGCATTGACCATGGTGGACTGACAAAACGTTGGGTGCAGGAAGTGGGTCATGCCTTGTGGGGAAGTGAGGACTTCTTTGATACGAAAGCTTCAGGCAGCTTCTTCAAGCCTGACAGCACTACCGACATGCGCATCCATGCTTTCCATGTCAAGGCCGAGTCATTGTACAGATGGGTGGGCCGCTTTCTCGCCTACTCTTTGTATCAAGGCTGCGTCTTGGACTGTGCTCTGAGTCCCTGGGCCTTGCGCTGGCTCATGCGGGTGAGTGAGACGCAAGCAGCGCTGCCCCCGATTCTGGCGGCTGTGGCAGGGGACTGGCAACGGGAGGGTGAGGACAGCCGCATCGCTACCATCTCTGGAAGGGTCCTTCTGAGCCATGCAGACGCTTGAACTTGGATGATTTCATCTGCCCTGCTGTTGCTCTGGATTCCATTGCATGTGCAGGTTTCGCGACCATTTGCCACGTTTTGTTGCCGAGGATGAGAACGGCTTGCCCCCGCAGATCGCTCTGCAAGTCTCAGAATCAGGCCAGCTTATGCCAGCGAATATGTCACGTGAACATCGCTGTCCATCTTCAGAAGGGAATGCTGTTGTGCTGCATGCTGTCGTGACCCGTGACAGGTGATGCTCTGCAAGCAGATTTCGACGGAGAGTCCCTGACAGCCAGCCTCGCAGGACTCAAAGACTTGTTGGTCTTTGTTCATCTTTGCTCAATGGTCCTCACCCTCAGAAGAGAGTCTTCACTTGAGAAGGCGGTCGACTTCGCTGGAGTGATGGCGATGTGTGGGTTCGATGCATCGACTGCCCAATACCTCGCCATGCTGCCCTGCCGGTGTGGGATGACAGTTCCCAAGGCAGCGCCGAGTGTGATGCTCGCAGCAGTCCATGCCAGCCAGCCTGCAGTTCCTTTTCGCAGCATTTTGCCTTTGTTTCTCGAGAGAGGGGTCTCTTCGTGCGTCGGCCAGAATCGGACATGGCGAGCTCGAACGTAGTCTCACTGGCTCACACCCCCGAGTCCACCAAGGCTTGAGCCTACGCAAGGGGATAAGACTCCTTGGAGGTCCTGCAGGGCAATCCGGCAGCCACTCAGCTAGATCCGGTCTCCCCAGAGTCAGCCATGCCGCAGTCTCCTCCACCACGGCAGTGGGAGGAAGACGAGCTCATGAACATTACACTCAAGACACCGCAACGACAGAGATCGCTGGGGCATGCTGGGGCTAATCTCGCAGCGCGCGGCATCTCCTGCATCCTTGCCAGGAGAACTGCCAGCAGACTGTGTGCAGACGCCTCCCAAGAAGAGACCACGTTCAGCCGGAGCTTCTGAGTTCCGGTGTCACAGGACAGCAATGCTCAGTTCACGGAAGGATGCATCGCCAGCCTCGACTGCAGCAGCATCCTGGGATCCATACCAGCTAGAGAGCCCGGTGCCTGCTAGGAAGGAGAAGATTCCGTTGAGCGAAAAGCTGAACAGAGTCTTCATTCCTGCTGCCATAGTAGGGCAGCAACTCAACACCTTTGAGGACTCCATCCAGCATGCAATCTTGATGGAGTACTTCACGAAGCTGATGCTGCAGAAAAGTTTGTAGCAAGCGAGCCTGCTGCGAAGTGCGCGTCAGGATTGCACACAACGTGTGTGTAGGCCCTGAAGAGCGAAGTCCGATATTTCAAGAGCCGTTGTGGAAGTGCTTGGCCGTTGGCAGCTTCTCGGTTGGATAATGAACTGCTGCCGAGTTTGGTCTTTTCATTAGAACACAGCAAATGCAAAGCTCGCGCACACGCCGTGTGTAATCCTGATGCGCGCTCCGCAGCAGGCTCGCTTGCTAGAATCTTTTCTGCACGGATGGATGCGGCATTGCAAGCCACAGTTTTGTCTGCAGAAATGCGACTCCGAGGAGTTGTGCAACTTGCAGGCAGGCCCTATACTGATGCAGCAGATGCTTCTGCATTGCCATATCACTGGACGACAGCTGGACCAAAGGCTCCGGCAGGTTCAGCCGATCACCAAGAGCCCCAACAAGGATGTGGGTGCGCCAGCGCGGCTAAGTGATAGCATGTGTCAGCAGCACAGCAGCCTGGATCTCTGAGAAGCTGCTGCATGAATCGTGACGAACGTCACTTGCAGGATGTAATCGGCCTCTTGAAAGGCCCACCCCTCTGCGGCTGCAGCATGCCTGCGGCCTTGACCTCGCCTTGAGACGACTGCGGCCTCTGGAAGCCCTCGTTTTTCTGCTCTGCCCCAAGACCAAATGACGACAGGGTTGCCAGCCTCAACCTCAGTGTTATCTCTAATGTAATGTCGTATTGTTCTGCCGTCTCATGTGGTACCCGCGTCAGATAGTCGAATTTGTCTTTCAGCTGGAGCGTGAGTCTTCTGCTGTGCCGTGATCCACCTGTACAGTCTTCCACGGAATGTCGGCCTGCCTGGAGTATCTCCAATCCTTAAACTCAGTCCGAGCCTGCGTGTTTTCAAAAATACATGCTGGCCTTTGGTGTTGAGCTTCAAATCGTCGCATGAGTATCTTGAACTTCAGCGCCGGTCTTTGTTCACGCCGGCAGGTGACGACCAACTTTTGGAGGATCTCGCAACAATGGATCCTGCCTTTGCCAACAGTTTGTGGAGAGTCCGGTATGAGATGCCCGACGAAGACCTGCAGTGGCTCACCTTCTCCTACGCCGGCCGAGAGCTCGTTCCAGGAGGCGATGACATCGAAGTCTCTCCGGAGAATAAAGCCGAGTATGTCCGGCTTTGCTGCAAGGCAGCCTTGCTGTACTCCTCTCAGAAAGCACTGCAAGCATTCAGCGATGGATTCTTCGATGTCCTTCCTCCAAGCCTTTTCTATGGTGCGCCGGCTGACGTTTTCCAGTGGCTCCTGCTGGGCGATGCCCAGATTTCGGATGTGCAGATCGAGAAGCTCGAGCAGGTTCTGGTGCCAGATGGCCTGGTCCCCAAGCACCTCAAAGACACCAAGGAACTCCAGACATCGCTGGCCTGGCTGTTCAAGATCATCCGGCGAGGGGACTCCAAGTTCAGGCCGCAACTATCACGAATCACAAAATTTCTTTGCTCTGCTGTTAGTTATGAACTAGACTGTCGGAACCGCACTGAACCATTCGGTCGCGAAAGCATGTAGCTAATGCTGCTCCAAAATGATTGTGGTGTTCGAAGGCCCATGTGCCAGTATAGGCGGTATAGGTATGGGAGATTCCCGATGGTTTCGGACACCTGCATGACACGTGCTGAATGGCGCACCCTGAACCCAAAATTCTGTCGTGAAGGCGCGCACACACAAAACTCGATTCAGTGAGTGACTTCGTCTTGTGCTGCCAGCGCAGACTCCAATAGGTACAACGAGAAGCGATTGCAAGGCTAGTCTTGCTTGCGAAGTGCCATTCATGCCCAAACCGGCCATACTGATCACCACACAAAACTGATCCGTGGCCATAACCTGGCACGTCGACAAGAAGTCCTTGGCAGATCCGCAAAGGGGTTGCTTATTTGGTTTTCGTTGATGTACACGACAGTTTGAGGAGGGACATGTCTACAGTAAGTTTTTCATGGACCCAGAAAGAAGCTTCGTGCCGCTACGCTTCTGTTGTTGCTTTTTGTCTTGCCGATTGCATGCTCAACACACCCCCTTAAGTCATGCATCTTTGCCAAGGTCGAAGGTGGTGAGTATGTGCATGTAAATTGTTGTAGTGACATAGTGTCGACGTTCAGCTTTCAACGTGCATTCTGCTCTGTATACGCACATGTAATACACAGATTTACATGTGAGACATGCGCGTAACGGTCGAGTATGCTTCTTGATCTTGGCAGGTCGAGGCTTTTGGAATTCTGGACCGGGAGCGAGCGCTTGCCCCTTGGTGGCGTGGAAGCCATCGAGCCGAAACCCAGGCTGCAGGTGATGATCTCGCAGGAGAAGCCCCTTTTCAGTGCAGCTTGAATTCTTGGATAGCGAGAGAAAGAAGCAGAACGATAGAGAACTGCCTCTGCAAAACAGAATTCACAGTAGGGAGGGTTTGTAGCCGTATTTCTTCGCTTGTCCAGTGCTGTTCTAACGAGAACGAACCAGCATCCCCGTCCGGAACCATTTCAAAAAGCTTCCCGAACATGAGCAACACGCCAGTCTTACATAGGCCCGAGACAAAGGGAACATCAACCCACAATCAACCGTCCTCACAAAAAAGCGGCCGCTTCCAGCAAAGGCCTTTTGGGTACTGTTGCGAAGGTCTGTCTGGATTGATGCCAGTATGAAGTTGGGGTCGAGCTTGAGACTTAAAGTTGAAACAGTTGGTAGGACATCTTCTGGAACTCGTGATGATAAACGCCCAGCGACCACAGCCACTTAGACCGCGGCACATCAGAACTGTGGCTTTCAAGAAGCTCCCGATGCCTCAGCCGATCATTGCAAGGCGAAATAGTGCACGCGAGCGGTTTTTGAACGGGCACGGTGAACAGGTGAAGGACGCCAGTGGAGTGTTTCACATGCCAGCGTCATCGAGTCACTGGCAGGGTGGGTGGGTGGGTGGGTGGGTGAACAAGGGAGCGAGCAAGCGAGCAAGAGGTCGTCTGTGGCGCCCTGCAATCAAGATTTGGCGACAAGGGAGTGCCTGGAACGAAGTTCCGCTCCGCTTCGATGCACGCGATAGCACAATGAAGCAGCATGAAGCAGCCCAGCCCAGCAAAGGCAGAGGGCCCACTAGACTTTGTGAGAGAGCATGTAGCAGAAATTGCAAAGTCGATCAACACCGGGTCTCGCCACGGATGCCATCCCTCCCAGGCAAATTTCATGTGGGAAGTGCAGCTGCCCAACAATTCGTGGTCTGCCTACAGCCCTGAAATCAGCGGAAGCTTGAACAACACGCTCGAGGCCGGTTTGAGGCCGGGCTCTGCGCATAGCTGCGGGCGTAGGCGAGTGCACGAACTCTTGGCTCATGTCTGAACGCAGGATGTTGGAACTCCAAGTGGGCCGAAACATGTATGTCATAGACATACGCCTGCGGCTCAATCCGGCGTCGCATGAAACTTTTTCTTCGCGAGCGTTTCACACCTCAACTGTCTCAGGTGCCAAGGTTCAGGTCAACCGCCGGACCGGCGACCGACGGAAAGTTCGACGCAGAAAGATCGAGCTACTTTCCAAACATATCCTTGCATGTAGACTTGAGGAAGTCTTGAGCACCTTTTGTCAAATGTCTGATGCAGAAGGACTGCACATGCCTGCGCAACTAAGCATGGCAGCTGATGACCGCACTGAAATGGCCGTCGTGAAGAGGACGAAAGATGCCGAGACGGGGGTCGTTTTCTTGTCTTGGCTGTTGCAGGATCGAATCGTGGCCGGCAACACGCCTACCGGAAGGGTGCCGTGGCAACAGTGTCGACAGCGTCTTTTTGCCAGTCGGCGTCTCTCTCCACTAGGTCCAGAGACGGTCCGGTCGGTACTGGGATCCAGGGAGAGCTAGCTTCGCTGTTTCTTTCTCGTGGATACCACACAGGGCCACCGTCTGTTTTTGGGAATAAGATCCCAATGGTGTTCAAGGCATACTTGCGGAAACGAGCTGTGGATCCCACTCTGCGACTCCGAGGAAGACCTGGTCAAAGTCTCAGAAATCTATGCACAGAAGTAGTCACAGACCTCATTTCGCATGTGATCATGAGCAGAGTTGAACGCATGTGTGTTTGCATTCAGCCCTTCGGTTCGGAGCAAAAACGGGCCGATAGTTGTTTGATGCAGCTGTCTCCATATCTCAGCCCCTTGGTCGCTATCAGAAAGGCTCTCTGGCAAAGCTTCATAAACTTTCAGCCCGGGCCATCGGAAGCTGAGGCCATGACGGCTGGATTGCATGGCCTTCGCCACTGGCTACTTCTCAGCCGAGCCCCAAGCATATGTCAAGTACTGCCAACCCATGCAAGCCTCATAAACAATGTCAGGTTCCGTCTTCGAGCAGCTGTCGGCAAGCAGCATCTCAGCGCATGATTCACAGAGGCCAAAGCAAGAGCCCCGGGAACACAGCAGGTTGCTCTTCGATTGTTCGGAAGTGCACTGCTGCAAAGGCGAGCCGCTGTGGTGGATGCCCAAGGGTCGGCCACAATGCCGGCCTTGATGCGTCAGGAGGTGCCGAAGTTTGCGGCCTGCCCGGCCGCGTGGGGTTCAGGCTGAATTTGAACGCCAGGACCAAGAACTCGCGGAGACCCATGAACACCGGCCAGTCGGTGTGGATGGACTCTGGGCGAGGTGCAGACTCTTCAAGAGTTCTGGTCTTGCCTCTAGACTCTAGAAGTGGTCTCACATTGCCGAGGTTTTTTGGTACCAGCGGCCCCTCAGCTTAGCAGGTACTGACGCAGGGTTGACCTCATGCTTTGCAGGTCGCAGCTCTGCGCAGATGTGGACTAACAACCTGGCTAAGGTTCCTCGATTGCGGATGTGGTGAGATCATCTGCAGATTCCGAAGAGAATGCCACGCACTCCGTCGAGAGCAGTTCTGGAAAGTCTTCTCAGTACAATGCCAGCAAGCTCGGCAATGCTACGCGGGACGCCCTTGCCAAGCTTAAGAATTCCAACGTCTCGAAGCTGACTTTCTCTGAGGAGGCAAGGCTCAGAGCAGCCGATGCTCTTGGCACAGAAGGGGTTGCAGGGGGTTGGTCGTCCAGGACTGTGAGGACACCTGGCAGCCAGAGTGGAGCTCGAAAAGTCCAGCAGAAAACTGTGAAGAGTGGGCCTCTTGACTGAAGGGACACGGAAGACCCCCAAGATCCCCCAAGCCTGAAGTCGAGCTCTTTCTGTCCCGAGGCGCGAGATGGTGAATGGGGAGCTCTCTCGAGCGCAGCCTCCATGAAAGTAGCTTGCAAAAGCGCGTGCCAGTGCTGGGGCCGGGGCTCAGAGCAATCATCACCTTGGACAGGCGACTGGGCCCAGGAGAACTGCATAGCCACTTGTGGATGCAAGGCCGGGGAAGCGATGGGAGCTTCTGAGGGTCAAAAAGCCGCACATACAGGTGTAAGGGAGGGGGAACATGCGCATCTTGAAGTCAGCGCAGGCGGTGCTGAGCATGCAGCTCGACAAGGCGATCCACGAGGCGGTGCGAAATCTCGGCTACAGCTCTGCGCCACTTGGTTGGTCTCGGTATGTCTCGGTCCTTGGATGGCTACGAAACTCGTGCAAGTCTGCGCAATTTGAGGAAGGACGCGGAGCTGCAAAACCTTTTGGATGACATGGAACCTGCTGCCAAGAGATCCCTGATGCATGTGCTGCGCTCCGGCTGCAATGGCTGAAGGGCGAATCGAGATCCCAGTGAGCATGAACGCTATCCTGTCACTGCCTGGCCTTGCCATCCGAGGGCGAGCTCGGTAGCATCCCAGAATACAACCGTTCCGCGACTTGTGTTCTGCAGCCTTTGTCCGGTGACATCTAGCAAACAAAACCGCACCTGTAAGGCTAGTCCGCGCACCAACACGTCCACCACGTCAACTACAACCAGTCCACCGGTCCATGCACATGCGATTCTGGACGTGGTGTCGCAGATGGGATTCGATTCCAAGCAGCTCAACAGAAAGAGACGCGTGTTGGTAACCTATCGCTATCGCTCTAGATTTAACAGCACATCTCACCCCTCCTGCCGAGGCAGTCTGCTCAGCTTAATGAAACACTGCAGCTCATCGATCCGGACCACTACGATGACATTATCGAAGTGCTGAGTTTTGTCGGCATGGATTTGCACACAAAGCTGGACTTGTCACAGTTTCTGAGCTTTAATTCGGTCAAGATCCGCAAGCAAGGAAGCTTATCTGGAAATTGCACATCGGAACCTCGACTACGGGGCCGGTATCAGAAGAGGATGTTCTCGAAGCAGCTGCAGATGTGGGTTTGAAGAAAGAGCAACTCGGAAACTGTCTATATGTTGGAAGGTTGCGGTGCACTTGCGCTTGCTGCAGTTTGCCAGATCTGCTGCATGCAATGCTTCGAGGGACATCCTGTCTATCAATGCTACCCTTGATGGCATCAAGCCGGGGCTTCATGACGAGATTCTCAATGCGGTCAATGCTGCTCGTCGCTGACACGCTCAAGGGGATCGTAGGCCTTCACGCATACTGCAATGCCTAAGGAAACGGCTGGCCTCGCAAAGAGTATCGGGGCAACTTGCTGGCAATGACAAGTCTCTGTATGCAGGAGCAGCCCAAGGGTCCGGCTCGCAGTAGCGAGCCCCTTCTGCTTCTTTGCAGAAGAGCAGTGTCTGTTGTACGTCTGGCACTTCAGGTTGAGAGGTTGATGCCTCAGTTTTCTGCCTTGGGGGTTGTGTGGCAGAAACCTTTTGCAGCTTGAAGAAAATGGCATTCCACGCTGCCGCCACATTAAGGACCGGGAAAGCCATTGTGCGGCATCTCCGAAATCTAAGCAGGCCCAGCCGGCAGAACCTGCCGACAAAAGATGAGCCGAACGAGTTCGTGATCCAAGCAGCTTCCCGACCCAATCTAGCTCGCTGCTTTCCAAACTGCCCCATTCGACCATGTTACGGTCCGGCTTCTCTTTCCCAGATTAGCTTTGCCGTCGTGTGCAGCCGAGGCCAGTCCAGAGTCACGCGAAGCGTATCGTGAGAGGCGCCTTGCAGCGGAAACAGTGGAGGTTAGTCCAGCACCTGACTTGGCATACTTGGCTACCGAGGCAAGGAGAAGATGCCCGCGGATTTCATTTCAAGGTGCCTAGGCAGTTTTCGGTGGAGGTTGATGCCGCCCTCCATTGATAGGGCAGTGCCGCCATGCTCAGGTAAGCCTTCCCGTGGAAAGAGTGGTGTCCTTCATTCAATCTAGGGCACAAGTTGAGATCGAGGATCCAAGGAGCCAGCTGGATTGAACGTCAATGTGACCCACTGCCTAGACTCCCGTAGCCCGCGTAAAACCTTCGAACAGACATGTGCAGGACCTTGAGTTTGGTCATCGCTCGCCTGGCATTCAGCTGGTGTCCTGGACGCAATTCGATGACGAAGCAGTTTAGTTGGGATGATCATGGGAGATCCGCCGCAAGCGAGCACATAAAGCACATGTACAGGCCGAGACCCAGCTGCTCCAATGAAGAAAGTGGCTTCACGGACCACGGGATCACGGGAGTGTAAGGGAAGCAAGGTTGGCTTGAAGCGTAATATGGCGTAATCCTAGGCCTGGAGCATGAAGTGATGCTTTTGCTGCTTTTCTCCCGCATCAGGACTATCGTCTCTTGGACTTCCATGCCGGAGAGGTCACGAACGAAGGATCTGACTGTGTCCTGGCTGATGTCCATCGCATAAACCCATCCATGAAAGTGCAGGAAGACTTTACCTCACCTAGATCACCTAAACTTACCACCTTTAGCCGCCCGCTTACCAGAAGCTCGCCCTAGTCTCAGAACATTTTGAGGAGCCGACGTACATTCGCCGCATTGCCGAGCTTCTTGCATGCCCCATTGCGCATACAAGGTGGAGCACTTGTCGCTGCAAGCGTGGACAGAGACGGCAAGACTCGCCTACCGAAGACGGGATATCAGGCAAGGAACTTCATGTGAGAGCAGTGCCGGCACAACAGCCAAGCTCTTCTTGAAGGACTTATTTTGGTTGGCGGGAATGCTCCGACCCTATGCTTCGGTAATGTCTGAGACATTGCTTGCAGATTGCAGCTGCGACTCTGTGCAGTGTGCTGATGTGCTCACCGTGACGATACGTGATTGTTTCGCATGTCGAAGTCATTATTGGCCTCATTGTCTTGTGCACCACTGCAACGCACAGGTTCGGCACCAAGTATGTCAACAGCACCGGTGGGGCAGAGGTCGAAGAACATGAAACAGTCACTGTAGAGTAATGGCATGAGCCATCCTTGGGCAGGTGGCGGTGAAGGTCTCCCAGCTGGTCTTCCACGAATTTCGGGAGAATGGCGATGTCATCGAGTACAGCATCTCGAATCAACAGTGGGCTGCAGTCGATCATCTGACGCTTGCTTCGGCAACAGAGCTTCCCAGTTGAACCAGAGACCTACACATTGAGCAGGTATCTGTGGTCGAGGCTCGTTCGTTTGGAAGGACTCGTACCAGCTGTGACAGAATCGCAATCTCGTTTTGTCGAATTTCTTCAATGTGGTTCACAGCAGGATCAGCACTTCTACCTCGGCTGCCCCACAGACATTCCATTGCAGATTCTGCATCCGGATGGCTGCTTGGGGAAGCTTGGCGGTCTCTCAACGTTCACGGAAGGCTACAGTAGTCTGCTAGAAAGCTCGTTCGACCACCATCTCATACTTCATGTAGCTGCAGCAGCAATCCCAAGAGGGCCACACTGCACATGTGTGAGAGTCGCAATCACTGGAGCTCCCTCCTTCAAAGACAATGGCCGACTGTGGCACACTGAGGAGAGCTGTCAAGCTTTGCAACGGCAAAGTGCCATCCGATGATCCGGTTGTTCAATCAAGATGCTGCTGACCTGCATTTGGGTCGAGCCTAACCCTTTCCCTGCAGTGCGACTTCGTCGGCCTGCGGCGGGAAAAACTATTTATGAAGTGTGTGAGCTGGATACTGCACCAGCCGCTTCTGCACGACAATGAACAGCTTTCAATTTGTTCTGCACTGAGGCTTTGAGGTTTGAGCGAATTCACCACATCGCCATCTGAGAGTTGAAGCTTCGTGCCTCGAGTGGAGCAGGCTTTTGGCGAACGCTGACCGACAAGCTGACGAAAATGTCCCAAGTATTCTTTGCCCACATTGCTGCCGACATGTGTCTGTACGGTTCGCAAACGCACAGCCATGTGCGAAGGCGAGGTTGCACAGCATGCATCACATGTACCATGCCGCCACTTTCTGGCACCACGAGCCTGAACTTAGGAGAAGATCCTGTACACAGCAGTGATGAATTTTGAGGCCAGGCCGGCTCGAATGATTTGGATCACGTTTGGAGAAGCCCTCTGCATCGATGCGGTGCGTCCTGGCTCAGCGGTCCCATCGAGACACACTCCACATGCAAAAGGCTTATTGCTTCAAGCTTGACATGAAACTATCATCTATCTGCCGGCGCCTGTCTTTTCAGACCTGCACTGCTTTCACGGGTAGAAGGATCCGGTGAGCAATGGCCACGGATCCGCAAGTTCTATTCTGCGTGGTGATGACACTGCTGCTTCCGCTTCGTTTTCACACTACCTTGAGCCCCATCCAAGAGAAGCTGCGGCAGCCTTTCGGTAGCATTCGCTTGAATGCTGCTTGGAATGTGCTGTGCGTCACTTTGTCGGTTCTTGCATGCCGTCGTTGGGGCTTCGAGATGTGGCAGAGGGGTCTGCATGGAATGGTGGCACTCGCTGGGCGGGAAGTGCTCAGAACTGTATGCTCGCTACCGTACATCAGAGGCATCGTGCGCAGAGAGGTCGCCAAAGAGTTAAAGGCTATTGAAGTATCCATCCACGGCAATGGGGATCCTACGGCAGTGCTTGAGCTCCCAAAGCAGGGGCTCCCCCGCGAGGAGATCCTCAGGCGAATCCAGCTGGCCAGCGCTGCCGAAGCTGCAGAGTATGATGCCCGGCTGCACGGGCAGAGGGCGGGTGCTTTGTCTTGTTTGCCTATCACGACTCCATTGGGATGCAAGTCTGCTTCGCATGGGTGCCTCTGCCAAGGTGGGCGTCGGCAAAAAGTGGGCGGGTATCTACCACTCGCCGGTGGGGGAACTGGTGGATCTCCAGAACAAGGTCTGGGGCATCTACAACTGCTCCAACACCTTGTATGAGGGGGTGTTCCCCTCTGTGCGCAAGTATGAGGCAGAGCTGATTAGCTGGGCGGTTCGTCTGCTGAACGGCGCGAGATCTACTTGCGGGCTGTTGACATCCGGTGGAACAGAATCCGTGATGCTCGCGGCACTGTGCTACCGCGCGACCCTGAGTCCTGAGCTCTGAGTGTCTTTTGAAGAGAGGGCGGTCTTGAGTCGGAAGGAGTCGCAGCGGGAAAAGTCATTCTGTCATTCCATTGGGAGCAATCGAACGGAACACTTCTGTGATTTTCATCAAGCCGCATGCAACACGTGGCTCAGGTGAGCTTGGGCGGAGTCGCGGGATTGCCACACCTCGCATCTTGGCAGCCAACACCTGTCATCCTTGCATTGTCAAAGCCTGTCATTATTTCGGCATCACGCTGACGAAGATCCCAGTGGATGAGTCTACAGGCTTTGCACTAAGAGCCAGGCGAGTACGACGACACCTTACAGGTGATGTGGTGTGCATCTACGCCTCTGCACCTACATTTCCCCATGGCGTTGTGGATTGCATTGAAGACCTTGGCAAGCTTGCCGAAAGATGGGGTATTGGCCTGCACGTGGACAACTGCTTGGGCGGAGTTCTTCTGTCGTACATGGACAAGCAGGGCTTGACCGAACACCAAGCCTGGGACTTCAGGGTTCCTGGAGTCAGCTCGATCAGTGTGGATCTTCACAAATATGGCAACACCTCGAAAGGCGTCAGTGTCATCGCTTTCCGAGATCCAGCTCTGCGTCGCCTGACCTACGTCCCCGTGACGGATGGCTGTGAGGGCTTGTACGTGACACCCACCATGCAAGGGGCCCGAGGAGGGGCCGTCATCGCGCAAGCATGGGCGACCATGCTGTTCTTTGGGGATGCTGGCTATGCCAAATTTGCGGCTCGCATTCACAGGGCACACAAACTGTATCAGGATGCGATTGATGCTATTCCGGGCCTGCTCCTTGGATGCATTTTGTCAAGCGAGAGGGAGCCCCATCAGCCATAACTGATTCTTTCCTTGTCCTACTGTCCCACTGTGATCTATTCAGCCTCGACACGCTGGGGATTGAGTTTTGCGAGAACCTAGTCTGCGAGCCTTAGGCACGTGCTTTGCAAGTGTCATGCCTGCATCGTACCTGTTGGGTCCAGCAAGTACAACATCTACTCTGTCGCCTCTCTCCTGGAAGAGAAAGGTTGGAACTTGGCGACCGGACAGCTTCCACCTTGCCTTACCATTTGTATAGGAGAGCGGCACGACGAAATTATAAATGAATTTACAGCTGATCTGCGTGCAGCTGTTGACTTTCTGGATGCCACGCCATCTTACAAACCCTCCGGCGCAGCTGCGGTCTATGGGGCGATGCCGACAACACCCACTGCTGTCCTGGAAGAAGTTGTGCGAAGCTACGTGGACATGCGCATGTCGATCAAGCAAGCAGAAAGTTAGGTCTGTCTCCAACGCTCGGCTGCATGCCGGTCACGGAGCCGAACCGGCACCGTGCGGTCGAACCCACATCTGTGGTATCTGTTGCTTCGAACCAAAAGTGCCTAAGTTTTTGCCTGCATACGGAGATTCGCATTCGTGGAGGGTTCCTTGAGACCCAGCAGAGTAAATTTGTATTTGGTAGGGGTTGCATCAACACATCCCAAACTGGCGGCTCTGAGTGGGAGTCGAAACCCTCCTCTTCTCCGGCAGAGCTCGAGTGAGAGCTTTCAAACCCTTCAAAGCGATATTTAAAGCTAGAATGCACCACAGAAGTAGCTGTCATTGAGGAGCTTGGATTGTTTTGCCTTTCTGGGGCTTCCAAACCAGCACTTTGAACCCAGGCCCAGGTGGGCCGCGTTTGTTCCCGCCAGGCCGGCTTCGCCATGAGCTGAGGATAGGCTGCACTGCGCACAGCCGTATGGTTGTCGTCTCGCGGTGCGGCTGTAAAGTAGCGTCCTCGCCTTCAGCGACTTTAGCAGCTTTCGCCTCTCAGTGCATCGCGGAGTTTCAAGAGAAAGAAGCAGCAAAGCCTCAGGCAAGGTGTGCGTCTCTCCTCGTTCGGCAGACATGTCGCACGTGCGCCATGCACTGTATCATGTACTTGTATCTCTTGTTTGCAGCCTTGCTTTGGCTCTGTCTTTCTGAAGCTCTCAGTGGCCGTCGTGCAAAGGGGCGCTAAAAGCCAGAGCCCCGCAAGGGAGATTTCATAGACAAGCGGTCTGGCATCGCCTTTTTCAGGATGGCGACGGCGCCCCCTGGACAGGCGATGTCCAAGGACCCTAAGACTCAGTTGAACCTCGGCACAGACCCCGTTCTACTTGGTATGTCTCCAAGGATCCAAGAGGCCTTCAGACTTGAGAAGCCTTTGCAAGCTCTCCGACTTTACCGTTCTGCATCCGAGGAATCACTTCTGCCAGAGGTACTGCCAGCGACCTGTAACGAAGAGTGTCCTGGTCGCACCGTTGTTCATTTCACCTCATCGATTGCATGGCTGGCACACGGTCAAGTTTTCTGCGTTTGCTGTCGGAGGTGATATATCCTACACCACCAACAAGCTACTGGGCGCAGCATACAAGCAAAGTGATGTCAATTTGCACTTGCCTGGCCTTGCCCTTCAGTGGCATCGTTCTGGACCTCAGGTTTGGAAATCAGCACTCCAGCTGCATCTTTGCACTGGCTACACCTGCCAGAATCTGTCGTGTGTTGATTGAGCTGAAGACTTGTCGCGAGCGATTTTGCAAGTTGCGAAGACTCTTCAGTACTGCTGGTACCATCCAAAAAACAGAGTGCAGGCGTGTGCGCTGCAAGAAGCCCGAGATTCCGAGGTACCAAGCGATCGTTAAGCTCGATTGCATTCAGGCATGGAGACTAGCAGAAGCGGAAGCAGACTGCTCGGAGTGATCTGTGTGGCCAATGCCAGGGCCAGGAGTATGCTGGACATCTCTGCATCAATCAAAAAGATGCAGAAAAGCTGGGGACCGAATGCTGGGTGATTCAGGGTGCACTGTTTGCCGGGCAATCGCGACGCTGAGGTCCGCTGCGGAGCAGGCTGTCATGGCTTTCTCGTCACAGATGGCTGTGTTGAAGCCGCCCGTGCAGAGGGACTGGCCTGCTGGCTTGTCTCAGCAAATGAAGGGGCGGGGTTTGCTGTTGGCACGCATCGTTGTTCCTGAACGAGAGGACAAGAAGAGGAAGCCCCGAACTCCAGAAGAGATTGCTGAGCGCAAGGCACCGCACAGGTTTGCCCTAAGCAAAGACTTGCTCCCTTTGCACCGGCAGGCCAAGCAAGAAGCTGAGGGCAATCCAGCAATCACTCCAAAAACGCTGTTGAACGTGGCTGCCTCGCATCCCCACAGCTGTGGATGTTAAGTTGAGGCGGTGCAAGATAGTCAATCTGCAGCAGTCTTCTCTTGGCTTAGGCCTTGGTCATGAAAATCGCGAAGCGCTATCTCCAGAAGGACGGCGTGCACGGCTCGTTCGGCTCACGGCTCCAACGGCTTGTCAGACATGCCAGAGAGCCTGTCAGTACAAGATATAAGCGCAGGGCGAGACGGTATACGAGACGAAGACCTACAACGGCGGTGGGCATCAGGACGCCAGCTCAATGCTGCTGCACCTCACTAAAGTCACTGCTGCTATACAGAGACGTAATCATATAGCTTTTGGGATGAACTCGGCCGAAGGCAGCCTTAAATGTGGCACAAAGCAGGCCACAGTCAAGCTTTCTGCGCTGCCGGGGGAGTGGAGCGAGCGAATGTGGGCCGGACATGCGTCTCGGCTGCGATTTCATGCCGGCCGGGTTCTAGGACGTCGTCGCCACTAGCACACCACTTGAATGATCCACCTTTGTCGAAGGTCTGCACTACGAAGCAGAAGGCCCCTCGATTGCGAGCAGCTGAAGGGCTGACAGATCTTTACTTTTGATGTGATTCATAGAGAGTGCGCTGTGAGATGGGCTTGGAAGCGACTGGGTTCAGGCAGAGCAAAGTGCTGCAGAGATTGCGCTGGAATCGATCAAGCAGGACAAGGAACTCATGGAAGAAGCTGACAAGCCGAAAGGCTTCGGCAAAGGCGGCAAGGCTCGCAAAGCCTAAATCTCCTGGCCTCCTTTGCCAGTTTTTGAGCCTGCTGCCTCATGGTCAGTCGTGGCCAGGGCAAGGGCAAAGGCTTTATGTGGGATCCCTGGCAGTGGGGATGGATGAGCCTTGCCGGCAACTGGCGAACCGAGCCGCACCACTCGCGTCTGTCGATGTACCGCTAAACGGATGCAGCTTAGGTGGGGCATGCCCTCGAGCAACTCGCTTGCAATCAGCATCGCCCTTGTCTAGTCCTGCGTGAATCTGAGTCGTGGAGTGCGGGGGACAGGGATGCCCCAAGCAATGACTTCGCCGGTGGCATGGGCATTATCTTGCTTTGGGGAGTGATCTGTTTGAAAAGAGCACGAGCCGTGGGACGTTGTGCGGGGAACAGCCACTGTGCACAGTGCTGTTGTGTGCACGCCATATCGATACGCCACTTAGCTTGAGACACGTCAAATCCTGTTTGCCTGGTCGGTCTGTGGGCAAATTGAAGCTGGGGATAGGCACCAGGCAGGCTTGCGACGCTCCCGTCTGTTCAACTTGACACTGCTGCTGCTGATGCTGAAGTGCTGAACTGCTGCCGAAGGCAGCATTTTGCTTTCCAAGCCTTTGAGATTCGAGAGGGCCAGCCCAAGCTCTAGTCGTGCAATTCTTCCCAAAGGCCTCGAGACACAGCAGGCAGAGACGTCTTTAGTACGCAGAGACTTCAGTGCTGCAGGCGAACTTCCGCGCAAAGATGTTCTCACGGAGTCCATCACTGGTGAAGTCATTGAATGGAAGGATGATGTGATGAGCAGAAACCGCGTTGTCGAGAAAGGTAGTTTTCCACGAGTGTCTGCATGTGGCACCATTGGTCATTGGCGTTTCATGGTGACGTCTAGCCCTGGCAGGAGTCGCACGGCTGGATTAAGGCAGACGTCGAACTCGACCACAAGGCTGCATCTCGTCGCGAGGGCAAGATATTTGCCCTTCGGTTGCAGCATACGGTAGATTACTGGCTGTTTGTCAAACCAGCCGAGCCTGCGTGTTTTGCACCTGTGCATGAGCACGAGGTGGGGAAGTCCGACGCTCCGGAGGATGGACTGGCAGGGCTCCGAGGATTCTAGGACAAGGTCGAGCTCCCTTCGAGCATGTCCTGTTTCAGGTAGCTGGTGCAAAGGTGAGCTTCACGGTGTATGAGGACACGTTTGAAGACGCAGTTCTAGGCTGCAGTCATCCGTACGCACGACAGGACCCGCGTGGCCTTGGAGCGAAAGACTTGAAAGTCCTTTGAAGCCCCAGAGACGTGCAAGGTTGCTCGCCGCAAACATGTAAGGCAGTCAGAGTCTAGCGGAGGTTGACGTGGCCCCAAGCCAGATAGCTCACGTAATTATCATTGAGGTTCTGAATATCCAAGTGCTTCGTTCTGGATCTGTGCTGCTTGGCTTGCACTCACCTCCAACTGCTCACCAAGCAGATAAGGTCGTGAGATGGCTGCCGGAGTTTCCTGTCATTGTACTATGCCAACAATGGCGACACATGTCACCAAGGCCATGCCTCTCCGATGGCCATTTTGCCCAGCGTTCATAGGCACGCGTGCCTTTGTGCGAAGACCTCCAGTTGCTTGGACCGACAAGCCCCATTCCATTGCTGTCTTTCGCCGCTCTGTCAGGCTGGGTGCTTCGGTGCTTCCTGAGGGAAGACTTCACTGTATCTTTCCGTGTCGTTGTTTGGAATGTTGCACTGTACATGGGGAGATGCGTTGGAGATCGATTTGCTACTACGGTGAAGTTGGAGCTGACGGGTCGAGGCTACAACTCAGTGGAGTCAAGTCAGGCAGCAGATGGTCAACCCCTGAAATTTTAAGGGAGCGGCTGGGACACATTCATTCTTGCTGCAGCTTGAACCCATGCGCACCTGAACAGCCTCTTGTACAGCTCGTTTCTCGGAGAGGACGGCTTTATCTTGCCTTAGCCTGCCAGAACCTGTGCATTTTTGCATCAGATCATTGGCAGAGGTTGCAGGTCGTGTGCTCAGCAATCCAGGATAAGGCAAGTCTGCCACGCTGTAGATCTACGTACAAGCCTAGCTGCTGACAGAATCGCTCACAGATTGCAATCATTCAACCTGCTGAGCGAAGCCTATAACTTTGTACCGGATGAAAATGCTGTTTCCTGCTGTGGAGCGACAACTCACTCCTACCCGGGGGGACGTCCATGAGACCGTGGCGACATGAACAGTCTTTGTGAATCTGAAATCTTCTTCTTGGCCTGTGGCGTGCCAGGAATGGCAACGTGGGTCCGAGTATGACAGAACCCCAGTTCAGATTCCCTGGGCAACAGCACCCAGCCGAGCGGCTCAGGTCGTGGCTAAGCCGCAGACATATCTACCTCGTCAGAGGGCCTCGAGATATGAACGCATGCCTCGAAAGCAAATCTATGGCTACTAAGCTACTATCACCCGAATCACTGTAACAGGCAATGGTCGAGTATGGTCACAGCCGAACTTGAAGGTTCGAGGGCTTCATTGGCGAACTTGCACGTGCACCGCTAGCCATCACCAGGACAAGCGGCGCATGTACAAGAGTATTGAAATAACGACGAGCACCTTGCAGTGGGTGAGTCTGTATGTTGTGACAAGATGGGCTATGCGCAAATGCTCATCAGTAGCAGAAACATGATTTGGGTTGAGCTCCTCGTGTTTCGTGTGGAGGGCTGAGAAGTGGTACCTTCCGCCCGGTGCTATTTGTTGTTTCCATGGTGACACGCCGACATCTACAGCCATGGGCAAAAAGCAGAGCCTCCCTGCCCAACAGATGAGAAAGCTCTGGGGGCCTTTTGCACGCGGGCCCATGCCTAGTCTGAGGTATGTTTGATTTGTTGACTTTGGTCGGCGAGCACGTTTCATGCAATCTTCTTGATGCCATAGGCACCAAGCATCGGACTCATCGGCAAGAGTAGTTTCTACAACCAGCAACTGGAGGCAACAGATTCGGTTTTGAAGCCATCCTACAATTCTTACAGTGCTGCAGAGTCTCGTGAGCCTCGCAATTTCATTTTAAGATGTCTTTAAGCGATTATGATGCAGATCCATTGGTTCGAGCAAAGATCAAGAGCGACCAAATACCGTTATGTGCCAACAATATCCGCAGAGCGTTCATGGCCGAGGCAGTGCGCAGCCGCAGGCAATGTGAGGATAGCAGCGTAAGGTATCGGTATTGGGACTCAGAGTCAAACAAAAAACACAAAGCCTGACTCCTCGCCATTCCTCGACTGCCGTGGCGTCTTTGCCACAGAGCTTGGTTGCAGGAGCTCGAAGTGCAGTGTCCAGCATGAGTTCCAAAAGAGGCCGTGCATGCGCACTCGTTTCCGGACAATCTGTCAGAAGTGCGTCGATCTTGGTGGAGCAAGTCTGAATTGTGACGTGATCTGAAGGAAGATCGCCTCAGCTGTGCGACGGGAGCGCTGATGCCGAGAAGGCCATGCCAACAGACCATTTCTGCCGCTTTTCGATGGTCCAACTCAAGCTGTTCTGGCTTGGAGACCCATTGCCTTGTCGAGGATGGAGGAGACAAGAAAGAAGCCAAGAAGTTGAAGAAGCTTTCCTCATTTAGATGGAACAGCTGTGGTGAACCTTAAACGCTACAACTGGCTGCTCGTGCATTGCAGGAAAATCAAAAAGAAAGCAAAGAAGGAGGCTTCTTTTGTCCACATGCTACAAGAGCCAGACGGTAATTAGGTTAGACATGAATGAAACGGACCAGCATGCAAATTCACACTGCAGATGCTGATAGTTGTAACTGATCCACGGGTAGCTATCGTTCGTCTTGGCATCACTAGGGCCTCAGCAACTACTCTCACAGGACCAAGCATCCTTTGCCTTCTAAGCCTTTTCTTGCGCTTCTGCAAGGCAAAAAAAGCCAAGAAAGCTGCAAAGAAGCTGAACCGTGGGCTTAACTTAACCATCTCCGCCATGATGTCTGCAGAGTAGCCTGAAGTAGCTTGCCACTGAAGGAAGAAAATGCAGAAGCTCGTTCAAAAGAAGAAGGACGGCAAAAGCAGCAAAGGAATCAAGCGTCTTGGCTTTGCAGTTGCCATACATTTGGGAGAGGTTTCTCCCGAAAGGTGGGCTTGTGAAGGTCAGTCAAGGTGTTGCCAAGCTGGCTAAGGAGCGATTCAAGCAGTGATTCCTCAAGCTCAAGCAGCCTTCCATTCGTTGCCTGGCCAATGCTGAGTGAATGCTTGAGGGCAGTCTTGGGTCTCTAGATGGCTGTTTCCGAGCCGAGGTGATGGACATGGACTTTTCGTCGTCTGGCAAGGCTTGCCTCGCAGTGGGACATCACGATTCCAGAACACGGCTTGCCGAGCCGTGCAGGAACTTGATCCCCGAAATCCAGATTCCAGGATCCAGCGAGCACCGCTCCCAACATTTTGCAGCCGATGCTCTGAGCTCTGACAGCACCGACGGGTGCTCCTCTCCATTGAGGCCCTAGGCCTGACCTGTGGGGCCTTCTCTTTCATCGAACGGAAAGATGACGAGGAGGCATGGCCTCGAGATGTGACTTCCCTGTCTTGCCACAGCTCTTGGCTTCGTGACCTTCGTGAAACTCGCTGGTATAAAACACGGGGTTCAGATTCGGTGGAAAATGCATGGATTCGGACAGCTTATTAGATTCAGATGTGGTTTCGGTGAGCAACCGGAAGTTGGACATAACATAAAAGTGCCACCATCTTCTCTCAATTCACGCATGAAGGGTTGGGTTCCAACATCTTCTTGGCACTACGCAATTCTCCTGCCGGGTGGTGTTTGTCAGCCATGTCCGCCCAATTTGGCCAAGTGCAGGTGTACAAAGATGGACGCAAGGCGAAATACAAGGACACAGGGGCACACTGGTCAATGCACATGACAAGCATATGCACGAATCACCAGGAGGGCGAAGATCAAAGCAAAGACTGGATTTGCTTACGGTCGAAAGCAAACGGGGAGCCGCCTCTTTCCTAGACTCCGATAGGCTGATGGCTCTCATTGAGTCGGGACATCTTTGAAACGATCCGTCCGACTTTGCTAAGGTGTGGGGAAAGAAATTTCCCACGCAACGAGAAGTGCTTCCGGTGTGGAGGTTTGAGGCAGAACACTGCCCCTCTTGCCTCTCTGTGGCATTTACTGTTTGGTGAGGCTGCGTGTAATGCTTTGGAGTCGTACCTCACTGCCACGCTGCCGTGCGAAGGTTAGAGACTACAAGCCGATGCTTGCTCCAAATGAAGCTTTATGTGCCGGATCTGTTTCGTTCATGTGCACACAGCAGGGTGCAGCTATCGTTGGGTGTCTTGCCATGCCGTATATTGAGGAACAAAGTCGACGGGCGCAAATTCTGAGGTGATCTGAAAAGTGCTCGCAATCTTGCGCAAAGAGCGAATCATTTCGACAGGCTTTCGAAGGCTGACGTTCTGTGTACATTCTCCCATATACATGAACTATCTCTATTATCGGTGTAAAAGTAGGAAGGAGGGATTGTGCATTTCATATACGCTGTTCCCTGGTTTCGGGAACTGAAAAACTATATTGCCCGTTAGGCGAGGGAGGTGCATGGGTGATGCATAAAAGACGATATAAAATCTCAAATCGCGCAAAGGTCTTGCTTTCCAATGCCTTTTGGTCATGGTCATAGATAGTGCCTAAATTCGTCTTGAGCATTATATTCATACATGATGTCTTTTGTTTAGTCGCTCTGCTTAAGGAGTTGTTTTACGGTAAGGTGATGCGGGTAAATTTCATTATTTTATGCTGGCTTTTTTTTTCGGATAACCTTAACTATTGTCGGTGAATTTTAGAAATTTCTTTAAAAAGTGACTCGAAATAATATTAAGAATGAAATATAGTTTTGGCGAATATATAATAGAAATGAGTTCATATATTTGATAAATATTATCATATATTATATAAGATAAATTATGAGTATATCTATTTATTTTTCTATTATAAATTATGTATATTGATAGATCTATTGGTTTTTTAATTTCTTAAATAGTTGATATTACTGGCAAATTTTGATTTTTATATTTGTCTTAAATAAAGATAGATATGAAAATATGATATTTTGTAAAAAACTTTCGGAAATATTTATATGCCGAACATTACGATTTATTTTATGATAAATATTAAGAGTCTATTTTTCTTATATATTTCGTTGTTTTTTATTATAATTAATTATATTTTAATT
>CAJNJA010009895.1:2025-14518 GCA_905231915.1 Symbiodinium necroappetens | reverse complement strand
GGAGCCTGCTCTTCCACAGTATCCTGGGCACTGTATACTGACGACGTGCGGTCTTTAGGGTTTAGGTTTTAGGGTTTAGGGTTTAGGGGCAGCATGAAGAAGCCTTAGAGGGTAGTTCTCTAAAGTAAGGGCCCCTTTAGGGTCCCTTTTATAAGGAAGAAGCCTTAGAGAGCAGGCGCCGATATGGGGTAGTTCTCTAAAGTAGGGGTCCCCTCTTAGGGGTCCTTTTTTGTAAGGGTGTCGTACCATTTTGGGGACCCAACACGGGACCCTAATTTAGGGTACTGCCCATATGGCTTCGACGCGGCAAAATGCAAGTCCTGGGATGCAAGTGACAGTTCAGCTCACAAATCGGCCAGGCAACAGGTGTTGCTGGCGATGAGGAACATGCGGTTCGGACATTTACCCAGCAGGCCCTCTGCAGCTTTTTGAAGGAAGTCGGCCACCAAGATAGTATACGCCACGCCTCTGCAGATGTTTGGGAAATTCTTCATGCAAGCGCAGACTTAATAGGGGCCAAGGCACCAGGGTGGACAGGGAAAGGATTCTGGTCCGAGCAGCATGCGAAAAAGCCGTTGATGACAATGAAGGCATCAATCAGGATGCCGGTCTTTGGTCCGAAGGCTTTGCACCACACCTCTCGATAAGTCCTGAGCGTTTTGACGTTTTTTGAAAGGTTTCCAGAGGCTGGCCCACTCATTGACCAGCTCGCGCAAACCGCTCAAGGTTTGTTGGTGACATCGGGCTGCTTCTCTGACTGAGGCGGCGGCTGACACTTTAGACGCTTGCATAAGAAAGCAATGAGGATGAAGCTGCTTCCGCAGAAAAAGCACACCTTCGGAGGAGCTGTTCAAAAGCCAACACTTTCGATACCTCACCGACCGAACACGACAAAACTTACCGAATCCTTACATCCTCGCACCCTCAACATCCCCCACAATTGCAGGGCGCCGTACCTGTTGCAGGTCCCAAACACTCCGAAACTACCATGTCAAAACCTTCCTGAACAAGCAACATCAACTGAGCAAGACGGTGTTGCACCCTGTTTTTAAAAAATTGAACCACGGGAGAACATGCGAATGCAACCAGAACAAGAAGTGAGATAGTTAGAACAACAATTGAATCCCTCCACCGTATTACCAGCAATGATAGTGGGGCTAACTATATCTGTACCAGTCGAACTAACGGTGCTTGATCACTAGCAGTGAAATAGCAAGGCTAGTGACAATTATTGTCGCGTTTATGAATGGCCACTACAAGATTAGCAGATCAGCAAAAACCATGATGATACGACTATTTAAATACAGGTTATAATCACAGAAGGGATAGTAATGAACGTGGCCAGACAAACAGACAAACAAAGGCAAACAGTGGCTGCAAAAGTAATCATGCGATTATGTGTTAATTATCATGATGAGCGAAGTAAGTAACCATGATAATAGCAGTCACTATTGCCATTATAATACTAGTATGAGTAATGGAAGTAGTAAATCCCCAACAATAACAATACAACAACGTATTAGCAGTAGTAGTCGTCGTCGTAGTCGTGGTCGTAGTAGCAGTAGCAGCAGCAGAATCTCAGAAGTGGTTAGTAGCAGCGGTAGCAGTAGTGGTAGCAGTAGTGGTAGCAGTAGTAGCAGTAGCAGTAGTAGTAGCAGTAGTAGTAGTAGTAGTAGTAGTAGTCGTGGTGTAGTAGTAGTAGAAGTAGTAGTAGTAGTAGTAGCAGTAGTAGTAGTAGTAGTAGTAGTAGTAGTAGTAGTCTGCTCTAGCCGAATATTTCTCAGAGCGAGCATGGATTAGACAAGAGTAGAGCTTGGACAGTTTTGGGTTCAGGCTTCGGGGTTTCAAGGTGTACCAGGTCGTGTGATGTTACTATCCCCTCCCTTCCTTCCCGGTTTAACACCTGCAAAACCACTGCGGTGACGGTGGTGCTGCTAGCAGATGTATTCATTCATTCATAGCTCTTTGAAGAAAGGCGTTTTTTTTCGGATGAACGCGATTGCAGGTGTTCAACAGCACACCTCGTATTCAACTGACATGGCCCTTTCTTCGCTCTCTTCTTGTTCTGTCGCGCTGGTGTCACAGCCTCATGCATCATGGCGGTTTGCTTGGTGGACCATGCCAGTAGGTCGTAATGGTCATTTCTTTTCCTGGAAGACGGCATTAGCAGGTGGCGCTTGCCAAACTGAATTCCTCCAAGGAGTCTGTTTGCATGTCGGCTGGGAGCTCGGCAGAGTGGAAGTGAATTGAAAATCAAAGCTATGGCAGCATTTGTGATTGAGTGCTGGGGATATCCATTCCTAGCAAGTGCCCTGCATTCAGTATGAGGATCGTTTCAGCTTTCCATATGACCTGCCAGCACGTGCAATCTTGAAGAGCTTCATCACTAGTGGTTGCTGACAACAGTTCTTGGAAAGCAGCTCTTGATGGCTGCAGATGCGCTCGAATTCTGCTGACTCGGACCGCGTCAATACGATGCAACTGGTGCCGGCCCCAGCTGTGATTTCAGGAACGGGATGGCGAAGCCTCTCGGGATCTGCCATGCTTTCGACATGCCAGTGCCAATATAGCGAGAGTTGGTTGCATCGGAAGCTCGAGTCCTATAAGAAGCTTTCACACGATCGAAACCGAATCAGATGGCTTGCTGTTTCTGTTGTCAGGACACTATCGTACCCGAGAGTGCGCAGGCTGGATTGCACGGGTTTAGCTGGTTGCAACGCACATCCAATGCCATGTTCTGTCCAATGCTGTAGCGCTCCGAGCTGCGAACTCCTGACTCTTCGAGTTTCGGCTCGTCCAAGACGAGGCTTGGGTTCTGAAGGAATATGCTGGGTGGAAGATCCACATGGGTCCTGCCATAAGGGGCCACGGCTTCTTTTGCGTTCTTCATGCGTGTGTGACTGTGTGACCGTAGAATACTGTATATGTGTAGTGCAGTATGCCCGGCCCACCATCTCTCCCCAAACAACAGCTCCAGCTAAGCGTTGTGTCAGGCGCAGTCCCAACCAGTTCAGCGACCGGTGCCTTTGGCTGGCAACCCTACGCTGCAACTCAAAGCTCACATTAGCATGCGTTGCTGTGCATTTGCTGTTTGCATCGGTCCTGGCCATTTAGTTCAATTTGGCGGCTTCCATGGGATCATCGCCAAGCCACCCATCAGCCTTGCCTCCACTCGTAATCAAGGTGCAGCGCCGCCCGCGGACCGGCAGTCGCTTGACAGTGCCCTCCAGATCCGGTAGCAAGGCTTGGAAAACTTGCGTTACAAGCTCATGCCGTTACCATGCGTTAGGTTCCTGACGGCATCAACACTAGGTCGTGATGTTCATGGCACTGTAGGTCTTCACATCAAGCAGATAGCCCGAACAAAAGGCACACATTGATGTTCGGAAGAAAGAGACTGTCCTAGTACATTGAGCGACCAGCGTGTCTGTGCACAGAGGCGAGGGGGCAGTCTGCATACTGTACCGGTGTAGTTCAGCTGGGGCTCGTAGTCTATTGGCCAAGATTCTGCGACGATCTACGATCCTGGCACACAATGCTAAGAACAGAAGTCATGATGCGCGTGAAGCCCTGCGTCATTGAGATTGAAAGAACTCTTCGACTCTTCCCAATGTCAGGAAGCGGTACGCCCGGCACCTCCACCACGGCACGAGCAAGCAGTGTCTTGACCACGTAGTAGTAACGTCTTGCGAGTCGCGCGACGAATCGTTGAGTGGTTTTCCAAGCGAAGCGGGGCACCACTTAAGTCAAGATTGAGCATGCAGCTGCTTTTTCAGGAGTAGGTCTCGGCTTTATATTGTCCAGTGCAGGGACGACTGTGGGATGGGCTTCGCCGCCTCATGTAGTTGAAAAGGACAGGCTAGGCGAGTCTGTGAGATGATACCGTCCACATCATCCCCGCTCGAAGGAGCACGGATAAGATTGCAATTGCTGCTGGAAACCATGATGCTGATGCTAATGGTGGTGATGCTGGTGGTCACGAAGAAGATCTTTAATATGCGAGAACAGAGGGTTGGCGAAGGAAGTCTCGAATTCACACAATGTAGTCCCAGACCGGCGACTTGTCATTCAACAGGTCTCGATTGCCGGGGGAAGCGACTGCATGTCTCCTTGTCATGTTCGGGTGAAATCCGGTTCTGCATTTGTGCATACAACGTGTGGTGTGGGTGGTCGGGTATGGACGTGCATGGGGACGCGTGCGCGTGTGTGCTTGTGTGGGTGTGGGCCTGGGTGTGGGTGGGTGTGTGTATATATTTGTATATATATATATATATATGTGTGTGTGTGTGTGTGTGCGCGCGCATGTGTGTGCGTGTGTGTGCCAAGCCCTGTTGCAAAGGGGTAGGACAGGTCTTGCATTTCAGCTACAAGGGGCACCTGGAGCTTGGATAGGGCAGGCGCCAATCAAGACACCTATCCAATGCTCGTGATATCAAATCCGGACGCGGAACTGACGTAGGATTGCGACTTGCTACTCCCTTAAAGGAGTCTTCCAAGTTTGTTTTTCCGACCGGCTCCGGGTGCGGTGCAGCCGCTTGATTCGAAGCTGCTTTCAACGATTCCAGCCCGTCTGACTTTTGCTTCGACATTTTTGATTTGACATCTGCGAGAAAACATGCATGCTCATCTGCAATGCATGACAAGTGCTGTCCGAAAGGCCTCATCCCAAGCATCAACATACGGACGACGCAATCGAAGGGCCTCATGACGTGCATATATGTATACTGCAGACCTGTATGTAATATATCTGTGCACAAGCATAAGATATCCGTGATCACCCAAATCAGGATTGCATACACGCGTATCTGTCTAGATGTGTGTGTGTGTGTGTACATATCTCTGCATGCGTGCGCGGGCGTGCATGCGTGTGTGCATGCATGACTGCGGGCGGGCTTGCGGGCATGCATATGACGTGTTCACATACTTGCACGAGCTAACGTTCCGGTCCTTCCATCCATCCATACATGTGTGGCTTTGTTCAAGACTTTGCGTTGCGGCAGAGGGGCTAGGATCGCGGTGATGAACATGATTGGACATACAAGTGACATATTCTTGTGCCATGCCGTGGAAGGACTGCGCTTCACTACATACCTTGTTTGTGCTAGAACGGTGACAACGGGCAGATGCGTGTGGCGACGATGTCGAACGTAAACGAATGTGTTGGCAGGGCGCTGACGGTGTGGGTGTTTCATGTGTCGGTAGTGCAGAGGATGTTCAATGATTTTTCTTTACTGGCCGAAAGTTATCTGCACTCATCCTTTACCGAAGGCCAACACGCCGTTGGGTTACGGCCAGACGATCAAGTCCTGTAATTAGCTTTAAAAGTTTGGGAGATGTTATCTGCTGTCGGCTTGTAACTTCACTTGAACAGGTATTCAAAAGACACATGCTTGTTGCCTACTTTTTAGCCTGATGCTGCTGGGTGGGTAGCGAGACTCGACGGTGCCAGCAGTTGTGTCTTTTAGGCAGGCATCTCCTATTCCTACAACGGGAAAAAGGCGAGTAGCTGTATCTCCTTCAAAACCGGAAGACAGTTTGTCGATTGTCAACTCTGTCGGCGCTTCTCAGGTTCCGGCACGCCCTGACATCCGAGTCGAGTACAGCAAAACCTGGCAAACAGCATCCGGGACTTCATGTACCTAGTAGCATGCCGAAGCCCAGATCTGGCCATATCTGGCCCAGTTCCAAGTGGTGATGTTGGCCAGTCTTGATGTAGCAGCGTTTTGGCAAGCTTCCGCCTTGCTGTGGCGCAGCACAGCGTTGGTGCAGCTTGCAGACAATCAAGGCGCTGGCGGTGCTGATGGAGGGTCGCAAGGAGAAGTGCAAGGTGCGAGAATTCGTTGATGGGGTCGATCAATCTTCTCATCGCAGTCTCTGTCTGTCTCCGTCTCGAGAATACTTCAACCTACTTCCATTCCAATTTCGAATCTTGCTTCAGAGATTTCGTCGCATGTCCTCGTGGAAAGGACCTCCATTGTGACGCTCTCTCGGATCTGGGTTTCGATGGGCCTTGGAGATGGCATCGGCCCGAACAACCCTGCGGTTTCTGTAGGTGTTTAGAGAACTGAGCATTCACAGACCCAGCACCAGCACCCGTAGCGGAACGATTGTAGGACAAGGCAGAATACGCCAAGCGTTCGTGTATATGGCGACGTGTCATGTGCAACGACGTCAAGCTGACCAGCAGGTTTACAACCGCCACAACCGGCTGGTGTCGCTGACGGGGGAGCTCGAGCAGCGCGACTTCCCACTGAAGGTGGTTTTCTTGGAGGCCACCTTTGTGTGTGTGTGTGCTCGTGAGAGAGCGCGCCAGCAGTTTTAACGGTTGGACTCGGAGCCGAGACGACCTCCGTTCTTGACGTTGGCCTCCGCTGCCTCTCACAACACGTAGCCGTAGCAAGGGCTTCGTTTCGTGCTCTGTCAGGAGGTGGCTTCTATCGTCTACTGCTCCAACTGGGAGATTATCCTCGAGAGCTTCCTGGAAAGCAGTGACCTGGAGGCCGGAGGATGCCGGCGGATGCCGGAGGCCACTCAAAGCACTCCAGTCCTTCTGTCATCCGTAAAACACTCAGGATTACATCATTCTGGACCGCAGCAACAACGAGTTTCTTCTGGACTCCGCGCCCGAGCGGGAGACCAGCCGGCAGATACTGTAGGCCGTCACACTTCGTTGCCTGCAAAAGAGCAAAGAGTGCTTTGAGAAAGCTTTGCGCCTCCCCCGAAACGGGGATAAGTCGGGTCGATTTTCCCAAGACTGGCGGACTGGCCCTCTGGCGAAATCTGAAAGCTCTTCACACAGCCGAGGACTGCTTCCCCATCAGGCTGCTGGCCAAGGCAGCTTTTGCCGGACCTTGTACGGACTTGGGACTGGATTATATCTGGTAGCAAGCAGCAACCAGCACGCATCTTCATGCAGGTGAAAGAGCAGGACCCTCTCTCCGAGAGTGTCGAGGTGGACATACAGCGCTCACGCCACGGCAGCGTATAGCTGAGCACCTTGAGCAGGGCTGTCATGTGCTCTTGCCGGTACACCGGGGCGCTTAGTAGGCAAGACATCTCTAGGACCAAGATCTGGGCCGCATGCCTCGGTGGCAGAACATTTTCTGTTGTGCTTTCAGATCCCAGGCACAAAGTGCTGGACAGTAGGCGCACGCCTGGACTTCAAGCCGATGGTGGTGTCTGCGTTTCTAGTGGAGTACATGTATCGGTCAAGTCTGTAACTCCACAGTCGCATTAGCAGCCGGGTGATTGTAGCATGTCAGTCATTGCTTCAAGTTAAACATACACTTGAATTGCGCGCCACAGCTTGCAGCCATCGATTATCACTGAAAGCATCGCTGTGGATAGCTTTCAGGCTAGGACGTTACCAGACTTACCAGACCTGAGATTTGGTCGGCCTATCAGCCGTTTGATCTCTCCGATACAGCCGACAGCGCGACGAGCTCGTTACGAGCAGCGCTTCGGAAAGGCGACGTTGTGTGAATTCATGGGCTCGGCTGCAGTCGTACCCCCACATCCAGGCTTCAATCGTTCCGCAGAGTCGTTTTCATCAGGCCGATGCCGTCTAGCATTGAGCGAATACTCGAGCTGCCCACAGATCAACATCGTGCTCATACAATCTACTACACACACGGCAGAGGGTCCGATACTGATACTGGGTAGTCTGTACTGTCGGGCAAGTTTATGCGGGCAGAGTTGAAGTGTGATGCCTGCGACCAGGAGCCGTGCTGCTACAGATTTCCAGTAGCAGCCAGTTGCAACATGCGATGCTAGTTCCGTTCCTCACCGCATGCTGCACACTTGTGGAAGCCATCATAACGGGACAGACACGTTCATAAGTCTTCTGCGGGAAGAGTGTGCTTCCATAATCTTCCACAAGGCGCGCCTGCTTCTGGTGTCTGCGTTTGCTGCAGTTCTCACAGAGCTAGCGGTTGGGATTGTTCTGATTCTACTGGGCTCGTGTTTGGATTTTGTATGCACCCGTAGAAAGGCCGTGTTCTGCATCTGCAACGGTTTTAAGAAGCAAAGCATCGTGCCCCCAATCACAACGTAATCCAGTTGGACATGCGATGCTCGGGTGTGACGAACGCTCAAACAAGCAAACTTTGTACTGGGCTCACATTACGCTGCTGTGTATAGCTCGCGACAGCTCGCGTCAGCAGCCAAGAGAGGACTCTGTGTTAGTCGAGCTTGATGCCAATGCCGCCGCGCACAGAAGGCTTTGCACCACCTGTGAAACAACCTGCTGCTGTAGTATGTTGCAGACAGCGGCCACGGTGATGTCTTTTGATCAGGGCAGCAGACAGCCTGTCTCATGATCCTCTGCAACTCGCTGCTGCGAATGCGCGCGCGAAAAGGAATCTGGATCCTTCTTCACTACGGCTTTCGTAGCTAGACGCAGTATTTTGAACTCAAGCCTTTGTCCGTCCATTGCGACGAGTACTCGCGAATCTCCAAGCTTGTTGTTTGAATTATGCTTATCGCGGCCTGCTTGTACCAGACACCCCTTCCCCCTTGAATGCAAGGGTCGGGTGTCGGGACTCCATTGCAGGGCGGCTTGTTGTGGGTCGTGTCTTTTCGGTGCGGAAGGTTTGGGCTTTTGCCAGGCGCATGATCTTCGCATGGGATGACGCACGATCCCCTCCACTTGCACTGTGTGCTGTCCCGTGCGGCTGCAGGACCGACTCAATCTCGGCCACTCTGTATCGATGCGGCTCATTGTGCCGCTCGATGCGAGCCCAGCGCCCATGAAGTCACAGGCGCCAGCCTGAAAGCCTTCCTCAAGACCGGTTCAGGGTCAGCCTTTGGAAGTGAAAGGACACATGGAGTTCATTGTGGCTACCCATGTGCCGTCACTGTGCAAAGTCGCACGTTATCGACGCGACTGTCTTCCAAGAGGGATGACCGTCCGATGTTGCTTCGGGTCCGCTTCGACATCGCCAAATTAAAATGTCACGGTTGCTGCAGTGTTGCCGCTGTGGCGAAGGGCACACTGGCCAAGATTGAAGACGACCTCTTCGAAATCCTCCATGGGGCTCCTTGCCCGATGCATGTCAGGTTCAGTGGAAGGGCTCCTTACTCCCGCTTGGGTTGATAGGATGAGCTGCATGCCCCATTGCATTCATGCGCTTTGAACTTTCGCTCGCTTGCAGAGAGGCCGTGGGTTGGGTTTTATGGTTCTTCTGTGCACCACGGCTCAAGCCTATGACACAGCCTCTATACTCCCGAGTCTGAACTTTTGTTATTCCCCACTGAACGCCAAAAGCACCTCCTCTACCTTCTGTCACTCCTGTCACCTGTCAGTAATTATGTTGCCAAACGGCCTGCATAGTATACAGTCATAGTTATAGCTGCTAAGAGACAGCAGCCAGCACCTCAGGATGAGGCCAGCTTCACAGGTGCCCGCAACTTGATCCACTCCATATTTGAGCAGGCCCATGCTGATATTGACGGGTGTGCTGCTCGAGTCAATCTAGTCTTCGGTGTGGAGGTGCACCCTTTATCTTTCTGATCGAGTGTGCTCTAGTATGAACAAGCATGCCGCTTCGATTCAGAGCTTACCAAAGTGTAGCCATCGGCAGGTCATCTGCCCGATACGGGAATAAGTACGTTTGAGGTGATACAGCATGCAGGCTTGGCACCGCAAGTCTCACTCAAGTCGCGAGTCACAAGTAGAATGAGTGCATTGTGTTCCGAACCACTTGCAGAGGCAGGGAAAGACGAGACTGACTCACTGCTGACCCTTGTTAAGCAGTAGATGTGGCCTGTTCTTTCTATCCAAGAATGTCCAGCCTAATTCCTTCCTTTCCCCAAGGAAGACATGTGGGGAAGTCCTGCCGCTCGTGGAGGCCTCATCACATGTCCTGCGAGGCTAGGAGTTTTGCATTTTCGCTCGAGCGGTGTTTGACGATGGCCATTCAATCACCTTGCTGTGTTCGGCTGCAAGTCAAAGCTTGCTTTGGTTGGTGGCAGACAGCAATTGAAGCACTTAACAGCAGACGTGTCGGCATGGAAGGAGGGCAACCTCATCACGGCCCAAGTGCGTCCGCAGGAGAAGCTCGAATTCCGGGTCGCTGCTGGCCCGCATGGAGTGCAGGAAAGTCAGAATTCAGGAGAGCCGTGCCGTTGCTTTCAGAGGCAGTGGGCCTTGATGTGCTGTCGGCGAAGGGTCTCCCCGAAGTCCTCGTCAGTGACCTGCTTGCAACATTTTGAGAGAAGAACAAATCTCTGCTAGAGTGTGCCCCGGAATAGTTGTGTACAGAAGGAGCAGTGGATCTGAACCTGGGCAGCGATGGCATCGTAGTGACACCTTTCGAGCGACTTACAAAATTCTGTCAACAGGCAATTCCACTCCAAATACTGTACCAGATTTCAACTATCTGCTCGTGACTCGCTGTAGTTGCCACAATTGTTGCGACTCTCAATTCAGTTGCGCATCACGTGGGTTGCCAAGTGCCAGGCCACTCCAAGCTCAGCTCTCACCTCCTGTTTCAGCCGAGGCCTCTACAAACTGGATGACGAGGTGCTCTGGACACGGTTGCAGCTCTGGAGCGGGGGAATTGGGGGTAACCGTCTGTCTCTGTCTGTGTGTCTCTGTCTCTGTGTGTGTGTGTGTTTGTTTGTTTGTTTCATCGCTGAGGATCAGCGAGGAAACGCGCTGCACTTCTACGAGGTGGACGACTTCTCGGAGCGTGTTTTGGCAGGAACTCCACCCCGCAGGGTGCATACTATACTATATGGCTAAATACCCCACTCTACGAGGTGGTCGTCTAGACTATGCTATACTAGCCGTGTCTTCCCGAAGTTCGGTCAAACTCCGGGAAGTGCTTGATCCCAAATTATCAACCAAACGTCGTAGCTGACAGAAGAAGTTCACCTTGGATCGCACGTCCGCCCGCGAAAGGCCAGCAAGTGCAGAGGTGTGTTGTGCATGCTAGTTAATGAGTATGGATAGCTTTTCGGGGGAGCACACCTACCGACATGCCTTTACTCCGTTCCACTCCCTCTTTCAAATCCTCCAACAGCTCCGCGGCTTGGTGGCCGCTGTGTCGGAGAGAGCTCCAGAGACATAGATAGAGACGTTCTTTTGCGCTAATTGTGACTACGGCTGTTCTGTTCTGGTTGAGCCATCTCTGCCGACGGAACTGAACCCCCTGGTTCAGCATGTGTGCACCCTCCACAACGGTAAGTGCCGGGGCACTTTCCATCGTAAGCGTGGAGTGTATGCCTTCGAGTCGGGGACATGTCGGCCTGTGAGTGCTGCTGGGGCAGATTCCAGATGCTTGTAGGTGCACTGATTCTATCATCATGGTAATTTTGTGCCGATGGTGCATCTCCTTTGTGGCAGCAACTGTCAAAAGTGTCAACCATTTCGCCCATGCACACTAGTGCGGGGAACACATATGTCTGCATTTCATTATGCTTTAGTTTGCCTTTCTCTGGAAAACTCGTTGTGATGTTTTCACGCCTTCCTATTAACCCCCAAATCTTGGGTGGGCCATCGGTCCGGGAGGTCTTGAACGCCTTCCAAGCCATCCAAGCCCATGAGAAAGAGAGAGGCGCAGAGAGATATACCCGTATTGCCTTGCCATCCGTGCCCGTTGATTTTCCCAAGCCGGCGGGGACGTGAGCCACGTTGGGATACAGCTAGCAAAAGGACGTCAGCTTGATTGTAGAAAGTGCTTGACTGCAGAAGGAGCAGCGCGGGGATCGGCCATCGGATGTGTGAGCTTTACCGTAACCTTGCCGTGATACCTCTGGCCGTTGCTGCTCCCGACCTGCTTGGAACCCTTGCCAATCCTTCTTACTTCTTACTCGCTGCAACTGCACCTTGAACCATAGCGACCTGGGACCCAAACAAATCGCGGCTGATGTAGACTCCGTAATTTGGATCCGGGGCTAGCCTTTTCCTGAACCGTGCTGTCCGCGTTGCAATCCCTTGGCGACCGAACGTTGAAGAGTTGTTCTAGTGTCATGGAGTGCGTAAGCGTTTTGATACTCGTCCCTTCATGACCAGGGGCTCGCAGTGCCACTCCTTGAGTGGGGCACCGATTCCATTGAGCTGGATGGAAGCATGGCTGGGGAAATCGGGGGCACCACCTATGTTTCATGCCACCAGACTCGGACGATGGGCGATATGCCTTGCAAGCAAGCAAGAGAGAGAGAGAGAGAGAGAGAGGTGCATACCATTTTGGCTCAAGTACTACACCTGCGCTTGGGGGCCTGTGCCGCCCTCTTGCACAGGGGGGGGGGAGGGGGGTTAACTCGAGGTTGTGCCCTCGAGGGAGCCTGCCCTCTCAACCTAGTGGTGCTTGAGCTCCACGCCTGTCGCCACTGGCTTAAGGGGGGGCCCCAGTCCTTTCCGCGCCTTCTCCTGAACCCGAAAGAGGCCCTTTTTTTGAAGGTGGCCCTCTAGTAGGGGGACGGAGCATACTACTTGTTTGTGGAACCCGGGGAGATCAACGTGGACTACCTGGAGGTGCCATGGCGAGCT